>JAVFBZ010027924.1:0-11199 GCA_032466195.1 Katharina tunicata
ATCTACACGTCCTTGAATACCATCAAATTTACATTGATATTTGGGTTTTGCGTTTCTTTTTTTGAAGAGTGTACATACTTTCCATTTTGAAGTGGTTGTACTCTATGTGAGTGTTGAGTTGTTTTAGATTTATGACTGGTCTTTGACCTCCACCCTTTTTTGTTTACACAGAATAAATGACTTTGAAAGAAGTCTGGTGTGTTTATTTTTTCTATTGCACCTTTTGAGAGCATCTCTAGGACTTCCTGTCTTACTGTAGGATTGTCTTTTACAGGAAAGTGGGGTCTTTGTTTCAGAGCGTATGTGTGAGGAGTGGTTACAAACTCCTGGTAATACCCTTGAACTACTTGAAGAATCCACGGATCGTGAGTGATTTTTTGCCAATTGTTTTGAAATTTTGACAATTTTACTATAACTCAAGCGAATAAATATAATTAAACAGTGAAACATAAAATAACAATGCAATACTTTATACAGACATTGAGAAGTCTAACAACCGTGGGAGCTTATAAATTACTTACAATTCAGTATACTTAATTTAACTCCAGTTTTGCAAATCCGTTCCTTTTCTTGATTCCTAGATCCTGTCCTTTCTCTGTTTAACAACTTTCTACTCTTTTTATACAACTGACTTAATCTTTGACAAAAACTGCCTCCCAAAGTATCACTGCAAGTATATCTCCGTAACTAACTTTTCTCTCCTTGTAACTACCTTAAATCTCGTTTCAATTCCCCGCCCGAAATGAAGCTTGACCGAATGGTCAATTATTACAGATAGTCGTTACCTAAACCCCAATAGTCGTTTGTTCTCCCATTTGTCAATAATATATAAACATTTAAAAAACTTATCATTACATTTCCCTTTTGTTAAAATTGAAAACCTCCCGGTTTATTGCCAGATTTCTTATCTACTGTCAATTCTGCGATAAAAACCTTCGGAGTCCACATTGGCATTGAAATGTCTTTTGTGTATCATAACGATTTCCGAAACTCAAATCGAGATGGGAAAAAGCATGAAATGACATTAATTTTGATATACAATTCTGGTCAGAAATGTTTCCTAAATTCTCTAATAATTCTAGTTTTATAAGCCTACTTTAGTTCATTTATCTATATACACAATATTTACATAGAAACAAACCTGAAAAAAGGAGAAAACCATATTGCAAACAATTTACTAAAATGTCCTTTCTGCAGCACTCCCTTTGGTAATTAAAAACGAATCCCTGAATCCCTTGAATCATTTCCCTAACAGTTCATGATAATGTATCTTAAAGTCCCTAAAATTAATTTAACAGTCCATTTAATTTTTTCATTTTCATTTTCATTTATTCACCAGAAATATATAAATAAAATATACAATTCTGTATAGACACAAAGGATAATAAATATATATAAAATAAATGAAAGGGAAGTATTTTCTGGCGGGAGTAGAAACCCTAAGGGGCTTATTTGATCCCATTATAGAAGTAAGGTCTAGGTGTAATTATAATACCTAGTACAATTGGTTTGGTTGCTGAACATATACAAATAACATATATACAATCAGAAGTCCATTAACTAGAAGTGTGAAACCTCGTATTCAGTAGTGTAGACGGCATTGTTACCATCGCTAACATTGTAAGAGATAGGGTGACGTCGACTGTTTGATATGCGCAGTGGGTTATTAAAATTCTCTACATTGCGCTGATTACATTTTATTCGGCAAAAGTCGTAAAAAGTCGGTAATTCTTGATTGCCACTTCTGCCCTTTGCGCCACTCTTGAATTATGGGAAAATCGTATGGTGTTTATGAAAATCATGGTTTGGATGTATACGGAGGTACAGACTAGTACGTAATTTGCTCATGTGTCTGCAATTGACTCTATTAATGTTGTCTCCTAACTATAATGTAAATTATTTCGTACGTATTTTTTCTTTATGTACATTCGACTTAAGTACGTTTCTGTTCACAATTGAATAGTTTTATTTTGATCAAAGTCAACATTTTCTTTGCAACCTTTTCTGACAGTCCAAATTAGCAGTCAGTGTCAAAATGCTATGAAGTAAAAACACTCTGCCTCTTTTTAACTTTTAACTTTTTTCATTTTCACTTTCACACTTTAACTTTTCACTTTTTCCATTTTCACTTTTTCGCTTTCACTTTTTCACTTCACTTTTCGCTTTTTCCATTTTCACTTTCAACTTTTTCACTTTTTCCATTTTAACTTTTTCACTTTCAACCTTTTCACTTTTTCCATTTTCACTTTTTCACCTTTTCACCCTTTCGCTTTCAATTTTAAATTTTCACTTTTACTTCCTCATTGTGAAGCGCCTTGTAATCCCTGATTATGCACTGAACAGTTTTGGATATTCTGCCCCGTTTGTACATCGTTTAAATCCATTTTAGTCGCCATCTTGTTTGTTTTATCACAGAAACTCCCATGATTCCGTGCGCATTTCGCTCTTATTGCAAGGTCAACCCAGGTCAAATTGACTGGCTGCAGCGAAGGTTCGGTTCAATTCTCAAATTACCTCCCCTGACGGTTCGCCAGTTTGCCACAAGGGGCGCTACGTGAGCTGAATGTGAACATTTTAGAAACAATGCCGTCTACACTACTGAATACGAGGTTTCACACTTCTAGTTAATGGACTTCTGATACAATTGAAATTAAATCATTTGTAAATAATGTTTTGAAGACAAATTTATATATACACATGTATATACACACACACTAAGCGTACATGTACATATAATCAAAATAATCGTGTGAAGATTTCTTCTCTTCTTATTGTATGGTTCTTCTCATGGTTCAAAACTTCCAGTTCATAATAATATATCCTGGTATTTTCTTGAGAATAGTCAAAACAGTCATTTATCCGGCATCAACTTGGCTTTAATAACAGTGTAGGTTTATCTGAAACAATACAACATAACACCAAAGCAACATCATTATCAAGGTGCACACAGATAAATAGCACACAATTTACTGTTCTTTTCCGTATGGCCTTGGCCTATCTTGGTCACATTGCATTAATTCCCATCATACCATGATGCACGTGATCTTCAACAATAGGTCAAATTGTCCCTATGTAAGCCCAGCCCTCCAGATAGGTTCGTCTTTTATTCATCACGCCAGAAGGTAGTATGCACGGAATTTAATAAAATAAAAATAAATGGCATCGTTGTGCCGTCTTCATTCACAGGCTGAAGCCTGTACCTCTCGGTGTATTTCAGATGGCTCGGACGTTTCAGCGGGCAGGTTAGTAGGCTGTCATAGTGTTGTGACGCTCACCCCTCTGCTGGCAATGGGCTCACCATGGAACGGAATGACCTGGCCAGTCAGACCTCGGGACGGGAGAATTGTTCCATCCAAATACCTTAGATAACACAGAAACCACAGAAAGCCACCCCGACACGAATGATAGGTAAGCATAAGCTATTTGTGTTTGGGTATTAGGAATAAGTTTACAACATTGGGGTCAGAAGTGGGTGCATACGAATTCATGTGCCAAATTAAAGTTTCCTAAATTATTTTTTTGTAAAATTTTGTCTTTTGGGAGAGTTAGTGGCTAGTTGTTGACTAATCTCCTGGGACCTCATGCGGGGTTCACGCCTCATGCGTGGAATTTTTTTTCCTGTTTCTTTTACTATTTCTCTTTCGGCTGTTTAAAATAATTTTTTTATTTTTCTGTAGTTAACGATGGATTTTAAATAAATTGTAATTGTATTTTGACTGCATTTTGCATTTGAATTGGTAGTTTGGCAGTGTGGGTTTGAGTTGCTAATAGCCGGAAGTTTTCCCAACCCTGTGCAAAAAAAAAAAAAAAATTGTAGGGAGAGGGGATAGTGTGTTAGAAATTGTTAGTAAATAAACCAGTAGCCCTACTTGGTTTCTTACCTGCATTTTGGTGAGGATTTGTTGCACAGTGATAGTGTCTTAGTAATTTTGGTGGGCTTGATTGCCAGGTTGTAAGATATATGGATTTCGTATGTCAATATGTCCTGAATTTGGATGTTTCCTTTATGTTTTTTGATTTATTGTCTTCCATAGATAAATTTAACTTCACTGTAGTTTAGAGTGTATGCATCTACTTTGCATGTTATAACTGATTGCGTTGGGAGTGTCTCGCGCACCTATTGTATGTTTAGGATAGTTTAGATTCCCTTGCTCATCAAGCCATCTCTGTTCCGATGTTAGGTGTGTTAGTTGACATATTGGAATTTGTATAGGAATGTTGCGGAAAAACAGTCAGGGCTGTTGTGTAGATAGTGGAGGGAATCTCTAATTCTCAGAGTAGAGTATGATTTAGACTTGTAACGACATGTACTAACTCTCCGAGGATTTTGGCTTCCCCACCTCGTTAAATACTGTGTGTAATTGTTAAAGAGTAGTTAATGTACAATGTAATAAAGAGTTGTAGAAAACGTGAACAGTCTTCTTGCTATCGATCTTCCCACCACTGGAGGCTACCTGGCTATTAAATAGATTGTAGTTTCATCCCGTTCTTCTCCCGGGACGAACTCGCTCATCTCTTGGTTGTGTAAAACGAACCAGGCCACCGTGACATTAGGCCAGTCACCGATACATCCAGAAGTGGCCAAAAACTTTACAAGGTGTATGTCAGCCTAGTCTGCCAGTTCTTTGTTTATTAAAATGCGAGACGTGCAAAGATTCCTTTCGTTTTTGTTGAAACTTCCGGACTTAACCTTTATTATTGGTGCCTGTTGTATTTATGTTGCCTTGTGTTTTATTGTCTTGTGCGGTTTGATCTGTACTTCTTGACTGGTCTTTGTTTAGTGCGCGCACATGGTTGTTGTGTCTGAATGTTTACCTTTTCCTTGTGGATAGTGTTATCTACGTTATTCACAAATCAGTGAACCTCATAAATTAGGCAATGTTTTAGGCTTATTTATTAGGCAATCAAGTTATACATGCATGCTAGTATTGTTGTTTTGTTAGCGTGGTGATATTGTATTTGATATTGCAATTGATATTGTATTAAATGTTGTAGATACTCTTATTGTGCCGGCAATTTGAGTAAACATCTAGTAGTGTAATATTGCTAGCGGGTTATTGCTGTGTTTATTGTCTTTCCCTAAATATTGAACGGTGTATTGGCCTGTTATACTTGCCCACACACTTATGCACACTTTCACCTGACTCGCTAGTAATTGTTAGCAGTCTTGCGCTGTTTGACTATTGCACGTTGCTTCATATCTAACATCGACACCTGTGGGTCTATTACTGTTGAAAACAGACAAAACTCCCCGCTTGCCTCTTCGCGACTTTCGCGCGCCCGTGAATGCGAACGCCGTAAAAATAGTAGATCTTTTAAGCGGTGCTCTAGCTCGTCTAGCTCATTAAGTGATTCCTCGCTGGATACTGATGCCTCCCTTACTGATGAGATACCAGTATCTCACGGAACACCTCAGCTCCGAAGCTTCCCCCGTTTGAAGGCGATGCTTCGGGATGGGATGCGTTTTGTTTTCAATTTAAATCGGTTAGCTCTCGCTGACAGAGACAGAGAGAGAAAAACTGCAAAATTTGCTATCGACTACTATCGGACTCTGGCACCCTTGGTACGTCGTGACTATTGTTGTCTCGTTAAAAGTTTAAAGCGTCGGTTTGGTGATCAGGAATCCGCAGAGTCTGCCCAGTGTAAACTAGCCACCGTGGAACGCGGCCTCAAGGAGCCCTTGGCTGACTTTGCTGATCGCGTCATTCTGCTTGCTCGCCGTGGCCACCCTCGAATGCCCGACGAATTGGTTCAAGCTGTAGCGGTGGAGCACTTCTTTCGCAGGTGTCGAGAGAAACAAGCCGCGTGGCTGGCCGCCGAACGCTTTCACCGTTGCTTGTGCTTAAAAATCTCTGCAGGCCACAATGAACCGATTACAGAGTATACAGGGCATACTGGCGACCCGGAAAGTGACTTTTGACCCGGTGGCACTTTGCCCGGGAATATCCTAAAAAATACGCCAACGATATTAACTCGTCAGGGTCTTGGAAGGCGTCTTCTCGGAAGGCTTCTTCAAACCCTTTTAACTCTCAGGGTCCGAGGGTGGGAGTCAACCATCGGTGCCCCTAGTACCCGACTCATTAACTAGTGTGTTCTTTCAGATTTGTCTGTTAATAACAACCGCCCTTTGGAGGGTGGTGCCTGACACCTTACCCAGGTATTCGAACTTGTTACGGGCCCTCAGGCCCCTGTTCCACTTATAGATCCACCTAAAAACCATGCTGTTGCCAATATGGGTGTTTATAAAGTACAATTAATTGGGATTGAGCAGGAAAGATCATTTGTGAGTCTAGACTAGAAACCGCCATTATAGATTATGGTTCGGAGGTCACCATCATACGTGAAGATCTTTACTCTCGGGTCGCTCACCAGTTTCCGATGGTGGGCTCTAGCATTATTCGGGGGGGCTCTGGTTCCTCTGATTAAGGGTATCTCCCTTTTGGTGGGAGGGCATGTTTACTCCGACTATGTCCTGGTGGCCCCCATTCAATAGGCTGTTCTTCTGGGCTGTGACTTCTTAATGGCTTTTAACTCAGCCATAAGATCATAAAATACTTCAGCTCAATGGGGATAAGATCCCTGTAGAGATGCCAGGAGAGCACCGAGAAAGCCTCCTCGCTGTACCACGGCGCGTTTGCGTTTGAGACTCACGGCTTTGTTGGCGCGGCGTCGGAGTTGTGCTTTGTACGGTTGTAGACGAGCCTTCTGACGTGACATCAGGGGTGCATTCCCATTTAAATTGTTTTTAGCACATTCGTACAGACACGTCGTGAGACCATTGTCACTGCCACGCACGATGGCACGTGACACGTCGGGTGAGGTGTTGGTAAGCACTCGTAGCGTGGGGAGGTATCGTTTCACTCGCGCTGACATGGTACGTACGGGAAACACACGTGGACTGTGTAGTATAGAGACTGTAAACTTTACATGTGATTGTTCTATTTCTGGCCACAGTTGTTGTTTACATCGCATACGAAGTTATGACGTCACCACAAGCTGTGTATTACGTTTTTGTGTAACATGTGCTTTCAGCAGAATACAGTTAGCCATTTTATCAGTTCAGTCTGTGTTTGTTTTTGAATTAACGATATTACATTCTGGCGAGGAGGAATGGTCTGCGACTGACTGAATTGTTTAGTTAATATTACTAAGGGAAGAAATGTGTCTAAAGTAATGGCTATGATAGGTAGACTAGGCGAATTCGAAGAGGCGAAAGAGACATTTAGCTGTTATGTGGAGCGGTTAGAATTCGTTGCGAACGATGTGGCGGATGACAAAAAGGCCTCCGTACTCTCAACTGTGATTGGAAGTCAGACTTATGGACTCGTTAGAAGTTTGACATCGCCTGATTTGCCAACCCAGCCAAGACGTGATCTAACGGGGATATCACAGTGACATCATATTTTGCTCACAGGTGTGATATCACAGTGTTAGCTGCAGGTGAAGTCACGGTGTCGTCATCTTTTGCTCACAGGTATGATGTCACAGAAGTAAGCTGCAACTGAAGTCACAGTGACATCATATTTTACTCACATGTGTGATGCCACAGTGTTAGCTGCAGCTGATGTCACAGTGACATCATATTTTGCTCACAGGTGTGATATCACAGTGTTAGCTGCAGCTGATGTCACAGTGACATCATATTTTGCTCACAGTTGTGATATCACAGTGTTAGCTGCAGCTGATGTCACAGTGATATCATATTTTGCTCACAGGTGTGATGTCACAGTTGTTAGCTGCAGCTGATGTCCCAGTGATATCATATTTTGCTCACAGGTGTGATATCACAGTGTTAGCTGCAGCTTAGATCACGGTGACATCATATTTCTGATATCTCAAGCGCAGTGGACAGAAAAAAAAGATGGCGGATTGCTTGAAAACTTCGAAGAAGGTGAGTTCGAAAATGAACATAATTTACTTCTCTTTTCGTTATTTTAAGTTATTCAGGTACAGTTTGGTGGTAAGATGTAGTAACCACATCTTTAAAACTGATTTATAAACTCAAATTGAATGAGATTGGATTCAAGAATGTAACTTGATAAATTCTTGTTGTTGTTGTTGTAGCATAATGATTAAGGTTGATTCAAACTGAAGGCCGTTTAGGCTTGAAGCAATTTGAGTCTACTGGATTCATTCAGCTTACACCTCTCCTATTTGCTTTTAATAATTACTGATATTTTGCCCTCGTTTATTTTGGAATAAATAAATGAATTCAATGAATAAAGGAGAGATACTAGGCTTACTTCTGTCATTAAGATAGGCCCACATCGTAGAATAATAATGTTAAGTATAAAACTCTGCATCTACATGCAGTATGCAGATCGCTAGTATTTTTTGTAAGCCTGGTTCTTGACAAAAAGTAGAATGTTTTTTATTTGAGATGTTTTTAAAAAAAGCTTTTTTCGAATGGAGTAAAAGAAAAATAGATAAAAAAAATATAATATGAAGAATAAAAAGAGAAGGTATAACATTCATGTACTGTCATAACATATATACATGTAATACATGTAGTAGGCACACATGTTAATAGACACGAATAAAAAAAAAAACGAAATCATGATCAATTTACTAACACTACAAAGTTGTTAAAAACGTTGCTAGTAGCATAACCTTTTTTCTATGATTCTACATTTTCCAATAAAATCCACTCAAGTTGAACTACATGTACAGTTAGTAAAATGTATGGTGTACTGTTTGTGTTATGCTTTATTATTGTATTTCTTGCAGATAAAAATAACACAAATTACTCAAAATTTAATCCTAGCAAATCCGAAATTGTACAAAGGTATGGAATAAAGTTATGTATCTGATTATATAACAACATTTTAAAATACATTTAGTTTAGTGACATGATCAATACAACATATGTACATGTAGCATGAAAAGTCCACCCATACATTTTATTTACAGTAGTTCAATTTAAGCGGCTTTCAGTGGAAAAAAACAGTAATCCTACAACAAATGTAATAGCAGTTTTATTAGCAACTTCATATGGTCTATAAGGTCACTATGGCTTTTTTTCATCTCCTTCCCCATTACTGTTTCATGGAGTTTCATTTGTTTGTTTCTGGATTATTAAGCCTCATCGGTGCGGCCCTGACAAGGTAACTAGAACTGCACAAAACACAAGTATATTCATACTACAGACCTGTTTCTTTTGTCTTTTCTTAACTTTGTCCAGTGCAAAGTTTTGTAAATATATTTGCATTCAACGAACTCGTCATGAACCTTTTACTTTAAACACGCATACAATTTTCTATGTTTTGGGATTTTGGGAATAAATTGTTTGAAAACCCGGGGAGGTAAACTGAAAATTAAATTGAGTCTGAGTTCATAGACTGTGTTGAGCAGATTCCAAAAGTTGTATTTTATGTAAATTGACTTTTCCCCTTGAGCCACATTTTGCACAAACCTACCAGTATATAGTGGATTTTTCACACCATACAGGAAATGACTACTTTAAAAGATCTATTAAGACCTACACATAAAGCATACATATTCATTTAATTAATGTCACTCACTATAGACTTAAACAAGTTAATTCTATAATGTATGTCTCTTTATTATGGAGACATTAACACTGATTGTTTGTTTGGTGTTTAACGTCGTACTCAAGACTATTTCACCTTTATGACGACTTTATTATTTAATTTGCTGTGCCGGTGTTTGGTGGAAAACCGGGAAGAAACCACGTAAAATCCACCCCGAGAACTCTGCAGCCACCGGAAAACTTCCCTTCTATACCCATTACCAATTATCATGGATGTTTGGGTAGTCCACCATACAAGTGTTCGCTTAATGTGCCTCAAACAAGACCATAAACTGTACATTTTCTACACACTGGAAACACCCTTTTTAAAAACTGCTCTTAATGCTCTATCTAGACTAAAAGACTGAACATATTTTATTTTTTCTCCTCCATTAAATAACCAAATTATACAAGTATGCTTAAATACATTACAAATTTTAAAATGTTACTGATTGGTACCAAAGTCACATCTGTTTAGACGAGAAGTCCACAACCGTCATTTAAGTGCAATACCCTTTAGCAATGCACTATACACCAATCAATCAATCAAATTATTCGTTGACATTACAATTTGTTTCTTTATTCAACTGAAATACATGTAAATAGTTTTGTGATTACCTTTCCCAAGTAGGCCTATGCATTTGAGATATCAATATTGGTAGCTGCTTTTAAACTGTATTACGACAATTGACATGCTTTTATATATTTTTGTATATCCGTATTCAAATGAAATATTTGAATCCTATTTGCTATTTTAGATTCAGAACATGAAGAAAAAAAATGCATCCCCTTACCCTATAAAACTATCTCACGAAACTATAAAACTATAACTATAAAACGCCCAGAAATGATGAATTGGATGAGGCAGATGTAACTGACGACAAGACAAAAATGAAAGAAAATGGATATGAAAGATTGCAAGGTAAGATTCAGCTACACGAGTAGTTTTCTGAAACAGAATGGTTCAAATAAATAGGTTGTAAATTAACAAAGAATGGGTTGAGGAATACATGTGTAGCCTATTGAATAAGGCATTGAATTGAATTAAATTGAACATTTATTCACCAAATATATCATAAAAACATGTAATAAATTAAATTATAGGAATAAACTGGCGTGAGTAAAGTCCAAATGGACTTGTTATATCCCGTTTTCATTTCATGTAAAGACGGCTTGCTATACAGGCTTTTGTGACATGAGATGAGCAATAGGCAAGTGGTTGAATTTGTCAGCAGGTGACAATATCAAATGGTATTGCATGGGGGCATTGCGTTTTAGTCATTTGAAAAAAGATGGTCTTTGAGATTTGACTTAAATAACGAAATAGATAAAACGTTTTTAAGATTATCAGGCAGTCTGTTCCACTCTCTAGGCCCTGCTACAGCGAAAGAATAGAAGGAAATGTTAGAAAAGAAAACAGGTCTATATGGGCGAGTCTTGGAGAAATGGTGATTATACGGATAGCTTTCTTTTGGAGAAGATGAAGAGGTTTAAGGTGTAAGTTAACAGAGGATTACAATACATGTAAGAGCTTACAAGCAGGCTTTTGTGACATGAGATGAGCAATAGGCAAGTGGTTGAATTTGTCAGCAGGTGATAAATAAAAATTTGGCATGAACAAAAACATCAACCAAATATAATAATGATTTAAACAAAAAACTGTGTTAAAT
>JAVFBZ010027946.1:0-11198 GCA_032466195.1 Katharina tunicata
TACTTCAAAGTATCCAAATGCCTTCAATAAAGAAAAAAAAAGAAATAGACATTTTGTCAGCTAATGATATTTTTGTTCACTCTAAGACTTTAAAAAATTACGTCCGTCTGACTGTTCATCTAGATTTCGACCAAAGTTTTCAATTGTTGCTCTACTGTTGTTTCTACTGTAATTCGGTAAATAGTACTTTTAACTTGCTAATTCTTTAGTGATAAGGCTCTTCCCACGCTGAAAATAATTCTGTTTCTCTTCACGGTACAATTCTATTAAGTAGGACGTTTTGTTTACGCTTTGGTAGATGTTCAGAAGATGACGTTTTCCAGTTTTGGCTCATTGCAGATAGAGGTCTTTGCTTTCCCAAACAAAGATCTTAAGAAGCTTTCGTTAATAAAGCTCAAGTTATGGTACACTAAGAAAAAGTGTAGGGTAACAGCCAGCGGTATTATCATCGATTAATAGAAGAAAAACGTTCGCTTCAGAGTCGTTCTGAACACGCGGCTATCATGAGCCCCAGTAGGCCATGTCACCTACAGTATCTTCCATTGCGTTGCGCCCGCTGACGTTGGAAATCACAGCTTGCAGAGCGCAGATGAGCACTGAATTATATTTTCTTTAGCATTGCCCCCATATTAATTCGAGAATAAGTACTCTATTTACTATTTGACTTTTGTGACACGGAAATTGTTCCAACGAATTTCATCGACATTTCTTTTAGTTAAAGGGAGTGCCGTGCCGTGGCTTCGTGGTTGAGCGTTGCACTACGGAGCTGTTTTCACTGTACCTGGAATAGTTTCGATCACCCCTGTAAACCTTAGATATACAAAGGAAGTTTTCCGCTGGCTGCGGAGTTCGCGGTGTGTTTTTTACAAGCTTTCTTCCCGGTTTTCTTCATACACCACCGGCAATGCAAATTAATAAGTTGTTATATAGTTGAACACCAATCAAACGAACACGAACAATTGAGTTAAAGGGTATCCATTTATTTACGAACGAGTTTCTATTTAAAATCTGAAATCCTGTTCGACAATGCAAAGGCTCACACACAATATTTGGCCAGACCTTGTTATTCATTTCGGGAATTGAAAGCAAATACTATGGCCACTACGGGAAATTACGTTCTTTAATACAAGAAATGTATCACACAGATCGACAAATACATATATATATATATAATTTTCTTTCTCTACATTTATACAAAAATATATATATATATATATATATATATATATTAATGGTATTCTACATTTATACAAAAATATATATTAATGGTATACTATTAAATAGTGATAGTAAATACAATATTTTGTGTTTAAGCTGTAATTGGATTTAGATACCATTTCATAATTGACTCGCCAGGCTGCCAACGACTGTCGATAAATCTGATCAAGCGAGATTCTCTACTGACGAGAAAAAGACAGATTTCTCGGGCCTCGATGGAAGAATTTGAAGGCGACCTACTTGAGCTGATGATGCCAGCTGATGTTCTGCTTGTTGTGACACTTCTCTGCTTGTCTTGAGAAATAGCACCAAAAGTGTCTCGACAGTTCTTTTTTTTTTAAATTGGTGCTCGATCCCAATGGAAACTCACCTCGCATTGAAACATTTTGTAGACGGATGTTTTTCTCGGTGGACAGAATCTGGCGGGAGTTTCGGTTTTGAGAGTTTCAGAAGTTATGATATTTTGTAGAATTCTGGATTGCAAGCTGTTATTATTTTAAAATGAATCCTAGTTGCTTTTGTGAATATCAAACGGCAATTCCTGTTTATCCTATGCACGGTTCATGAACAGCATTTCTCTGCCGAAATAGACACGACGACTGTTTGCTGACAATAACACTAGGAACGGCTAAAAGTTGTAAAATCACTTTGTGATTTCTGATGTTTATATATTATCATGCAACGAATTATCTTAGCAAAGAAATCATGACAGACATAACACGAAGGAAAGAGCGTAAATAATTATACTCGTCAAACAGTAATGTTGATAATTATATTCCCTTTTCTGCTTAAATGTTTCGACAAGTCTACAAAACAGGTAAATTGATGTACATTGAATGATATCAAAGATAATAATAGTCGATTATTAAGGATTTAGTGACCGGCATTAATAAGAAGTAAACTGGCACATTTGCACATCCCTTAATTCAACGACAGAAAGCATGAATAGTTGCATACTCGGCTTCTTTGGTTAGTGTCTAGCGCCTTGGCTTACTTGCTATTATTAAAATGTTATATCTATACTTAATCCTTAACACGTTCTCGAATCAAACACAACGCCCATATTTAGCGGACATTTTGTCGAATGTTATAAGTTTGAGCCATTATATAAAAACAGTTAACAAAGATTAACACAGCGAGTTGTAGCACTTTAACACGACGCATAATTACATTATACTTGTACATACAGATGTGACTTTACGAGAAAGATCTTGTTTCAGGTCTAGTAGAGTGATATAACCTCCCGGAAACCAACATTAACTCCAAATCTTACAGGATTATGTTACACGACTAGTATTCTCACACCTGTTACCTGTTAGCTGGGCTTTAAAGTTCCAGCTTTTAATTTCGCGCTAATAATTTTTTTCTCTCTGTTGTTATGGCTTACGTAACAAGCTAGCTATATTACTTGGCACCTAGAGTGTTGACGTTACATAGGTCTTGAATTATAGCTGTCTGAACAGATAGATATATCAAGATGTTAGTCTAGTTTACCTAAATTAATAGACTCGTCAGTTTAACAGGATCATTATAGAGATACTAACGGCGCCCAACGTGGTTCCAAACAGCTAGTTTATACAAGGCGAAAACAAAGGTTCTAGTAGCTCTTACGTTTTTGTTTTTTGTTTTGGCTATCAAGTACTCCGATACGATGTTCTCCCGGAATAAAAAGGAGAACGGTGTATTAGCAGAAAACGGGGCATATTCCGTGTAAATTCCGGGCTGTGATTTCAGAAATCATTAAATGGTGTCCTAAATAATGTACGCCCATATATCAAAGTGATTTCAAAGCGCGGCGTGTGTTCATTAGGTATAATGCTTCAATATGAATGGCAAATTTAATGCCACGCCATAAACTAAAGGGATTTAAATTTTACCAGCGGAGAACCTTTAATAAATAATGCCATGTTAAACATTGTCGTGAAAGACTGGAATGGTGGTTCTGGCAATTTCTCGTCGGGGTTTACAGTGGCACTTGTCAAGAGGAGTTCTTCCACACCAAGCTAGTGATAGCCTTGGATTTCTAAACTGTCTGTCTCACACTTTACGTTATTAAGATGAACGGTAGTCTCTCCGAATTAGGCCTTACATGACCAGGTGGCGTGAAGCAACGCTTCTTGTCTAGATATTTCTATCTGTCAGAAGACAAGCGGTAGCCTTCCAACATCCGTCACAATGTCCCTGTTAGTGGATTCTCTCTTTTGGGCGGTCTCTATGCGTTCTTCCATACAACGCTAAAGCGTTAAAATATGCAACAAAACATTTTTTAAACATCGTAAATTGAAGAAAAAACATTTTATACACAGATCTTAAAACATCTTGTTTTAGCACTTTAATACGACGCATTATCACATTATTCTTGTACCTAGAGTTATGATAGGTGTGGCTTTACAAGAAGGATCCTGTTTCAGGTCTAGTTGAGTGATAAAACCTCCCGGAGGAGAATTCCCTAAAACCAACATTAACACCCAAATTTACTGGATTATATTACAAGACTAGTGTTCTCACACCTGTTACCTGTTAACTTGGCTTCAAAGTTCCAGCTTTTACCTTCGCTCTAATGAATGTGGGGTTGTTGATTTTTTCGTTTCTTATGACTTACGTAACAAGCTATCTACATTACTTGACACCTAGAGTGTTGATGTTACATAGATCTTGAGTTATAGCTGTCTGAACAGATATAAATTAAGCTGTTAGTCTACTTTACCTAAATTAATAGACTCGTCTGCTTAACTGGTTCATTATAGAGATACTAAGGGCACCCAACGTGGTTCAAAACAGCTAGTTTATACAAGGCGCAAACAAACGTTTCAGTAGCTCTTATGCTTTTTTTCTTCGCTGTCAAATACTCCGATACGATTTTCTCCCCGAAAAGAAGGAAGAAAGGTGTATTAGCAGAAAAAGGCGCATATTCCGTGTACATTTCTGACTGCCATTTCTGGAATGATTAATTGGTGTACCAAATACCTGCATATGTCAAACTGATTTCCAAACGCTGTTGGTGTACATTACGGATAATGCTTCAATGTGAATGTCAAACTTAATGCCACGCCATGAACTAAAGGGATTTAAATTTTACCAGCGGAGAACCTTCAATAAAAAATTCCATGCTCAACATTGTCGAGAAAGACTGGAATGGTGGATCTGGTAATGTATCGTTGGGGTTTACAATGGCACTTGTAAAGTGGAGTTCTTCCACACCAAGGATAGCCTTGGATTTCTAACTGTCTGTCTCATACTTTACGTTATTAATTGAACGGGAGTCTCTCTGAATTAGGCATTGCATGACCAGGTTGCGTGTAGCAACTCTTCTAGCCTAGCTATCTATATCTGTCAAAAGACAGGCGGTAGCCTTCCAACCTCTGTCACATTAAGATTAGAAGCCTGAGGAACGCATGAAGTGTGTCGACCAAACTCCAACCTACAAAATCGTTATCACCTAAATCTACAGATATCACAGCCGATTCATATACACATTTTTTGCAACGTAAATCTTTTTTCCTTTTTGACCACGTAGTTTAAACATTAAACATTGCGTACGTCAGTCGTGTTCAGTTTGTTTCTCTTTTTAATGAACAACTTGGGTGATTTGCAGTAGAAAACAGATACATCTGGACACCGTAAACTCTTTACAATAAAAACAAATTCACACGACAGTTATAATAGATTCAATACCACATAATGCGGCGGGAAACATTTGTGAAACAATCAATCATCATCTATTGAACTTTGTCAAAATAAAATTGATATGTTATATAAATAAGTGGCGAACGTAAACGTTAATTATTTGCGCTAAACGTTGAATGCGACGGAGGAAGTGGAGGAAAGTAAATTACATTTACGACATGCCATATGGCGTATTTGATGTTTGCCATGTGACGAGTTTTGGCCTTCTTGTGTCCATTCTCCGGCATCAGGTTTTGCAACAAGACAGGTTATGTCTTGCTTATAATCTAATCAAGATGGATGACCCATGTACCAATGTGGCTCAGGAATAAGACCGCCTTATTGGTTTCGTTCTGAAGTGTTATTTCTCTGTTGGGAATTTCGTTTCATACCTCATCCAAAATGGCGAATGATTTCCAGTCATTTCCCTTGCAAATCTCCCACCTTTGAACCAGGACTTGAGTCTGCTCGGCTGTATGTGGTTATCAATCTGTCTACCTGTATAAATTGACCCAGTTGATTTTAGGGTGTTATAGTCACTCTGGGTACAATCAGTAGCAATTTACTTTCAGATATCGCTTTTTTTTTTTTTTCGCTTTTTCTAACTGGCTATTTATTATAATATAATATATCAAGTTCACTTAACCTAAGTTGACCCCTCTCAGTCAGTTGATGTATTTTACAAACAAATCCTAGAAGTATCATATAGGGAATTGAGCACTAGCTGTGAATAGACTATAGTTAGTTTTGTATCTAATTTTGGGATTTGCTTGTAAAAAAGGGGGTATGCCTATGTGTTTCGCGTCTTCGTCCTCTCGGATATGCCAAACTTGTTTAGATACACTCACAGTTGACTTCCATCCGTCTTGCAGTCATTCCACAAAGATTTATTTTTATGCTAACAGTGTCTGAAAACAAATAAATAATCAGGTAGAATAGATAACGAATGACCAAAGAACATTGAATAATACGAATTATGAAACTCAACAAATGTCAAATTTCACAATTTCTAGTTATTTACAGAATATTACATTACCCCTCTGATACTTCATATTTAAATCCTCAGATGCAATTTAACTTTTTACACATCGTTGCTCGACTTCTCGTTTAGCCAATTACAGTAAAGCTACAGCAATAATTCAGCTGTTTTGTCTGACAGGTTATCACTCGGAGACTTCAATAATGACTTTGGACTAACTTAACGAGGATCGTGAACGAAATCATTTGTTAGTTCTTTTGAAAAAGACAAAGTAACAACAAAGTAGGCCCGATATAATTGTTTCTTATAGGATTTGAAAATGGCCGTCTGAGCAGACCTTGGAAAGTTGTAGTTGGAAATGTTGGAATGCGTTGTGGGTGTTATCTAAGTTCCATTGTTACTACGTATAATGTATTCTTCCATATCATTTCATGGCAGGTGGATTACTTCTCCACTAGGATGGAGCGCTAAAAGCACCATAAGCGAAACTGTATCTCAAACTGTATTAACTATCAGCCTAACTGAATTATGTTACACGAATTATATACCTTAACTCGATACCTTTCCACTTAGCTTTGGAATTGGAGCATTTTAGTTACTACTAATGAATAGCTTGTTTTTTCTTTCACGTGATAAGCAAGTTATGTTCCATTACAAAGTGTTGATTTTGCTTTCGGTATCAGATCTTCTCTTATAACATACGTGTCCAGCTGATGATCTCGTTTACCTCTAGTTAATATTTGGATTACCAATCTAACTACATTTATTATAGAGATTCTAAAGTCGGGCGACATGCCTAATTCGGATTCTATGCCAAATCCTATCAAATTCAGATGAGACCACTTAATAGCTGATACATAATGGTATTTTATGCTCTCTGCGTGAAATTCTATAGGTCAGAAACAAAAGTGCCTTATGTATCTCCCTTAAGGAAGCACAGGAAATTATAATGCTTAAGACGAGCATTTCTGTGTTATGTGTATACTACCAGAAGTAAGACACAAAGCACTATTCACTACTGAAAGTAAAAGTTTCCACAAGTGGAGATGGTGTGAGATAACTTCCAAAATGAGGTCCCACCGCTGAATTGAGACTATTTGGCAAGTATTAAATATACCAAATGTGTCGTTATCGCAATGATCTCCTGTATCTATAACATTGGTGAATCGTCATCGGGAGCCAAGCCATGGAGTCTAGTTGATACCATCATATCACACACACTGTATTCGCTTTCATCATAAGGTCACAACTACATGTAGTGTAGATTTTACTGGATATATCTCAGGGTGCGTAGGCCTAGAAAGTAATATCTCTAAACCTCTGTCGCTTTAATTGTCGACTGGTCTTCCGAAATGATTCCAATCCGTATACGGGTTTTGTTACGTATGGTGCTCAAATATTCTTATTTAGACAGATTTCTAAATAAACTATATATTTATGTTGTATATTCATTTATATATATATTTATTTTTAACTAAGACAAATTTCATTCTTCAATTGACTACAGCTGATTTTAACACAATATTGTGCTAGCTTTTTTAGGTTTTTGTACAATGAAAGCCAGGTTATTTGAGCTTTTGTCCACGAATCGACCTTTTTTATTAACCCTTTATCGGGCACATTTTTTCCCCGAATACTCCCCGTTGAGACAATCTTTCCTCGGGTCCGCATATCAGTACGCAGAAAGAGGCGGGAACTTGGGAGTTGCAGTTATTCACTTATACATACCGTGGTTTACAATTCTTAACTCAACGTCTCGATTTAAAACCCAAACATGTGTTTTAGCTTGTGGAAAGATGCTTTCAACTATCTGTCGTAATTGTCCGCACGTGGGGCAAAAATTATTTTAAGCTTGTCAAATGTATACACCGCGTTGCATTGTTGCCATTTGATACATGTCAGATCCAATAATGTGAGATTTGTCGTGACGTAATATGCAATAAAACTCAATTTGTTTTTATTGTTACCAATTGCATTTTTTCTAATACAAATTTGGTTGTGACAGTGTCTCGTTTGAAACCGAAAAGTAACATACGAGAGTCCTGTTCTACTAAAGAGGGTATAGTTGCCTATTAACAGTCTGTTTACCAATTTTTTTTACATCATTATGTGCACATTGGATCGATACCTATTGAAGAATTCACTGTAAAATTACACAGGAAGTTTGATCGATGGATTAAAGGGTGGAATGGCCGTATTAAAGGTGAAATAGCCTTCGGCACTGCGTTAAACACCAACCCGATGAATTTCTATCGCTTTGAGTTTTCAATTGGTTTATAACAGGTTCAGGGAAAACGAGACAGACGTTATTATGGTTATCGCGAGACCACTTGAAAACGCAATCCAGGAGGTTTGTCTGAGAAATGACATACATCATCCTGACAATCTACTAGACCAGAATCTTGCCTACTTCAAACCCCGTTTTTTAATAAATGTAACAAGCACTCAAACTGGTTTGAACGAACGAAGTGTATCAGTACTTAGCAGGATTCGTATTCTTTCCTCGCATTGTTTAGTCTAATACAGTGACATTTACATGATATTTAAAGAAGCCTAAGATGTATTGCTTGTAACATAACTACGGTAAAAATGGATTTTTTCCGGTGGTTGCAGCCATCGCAGGATATATTTACAATCTTTCTTCACAGTTTACCACAATACATTAATAACGCAAGTCATCATATAAGTGAATATGCCTTGCCGCTTCAGGAATTTAGGAAATCCCAGAAAATTGACTCCCGCAGGTACACAGGTTCTCCGAGTGCTTTGGTCTTTGTATCTGAACTTAGCAGGAATCCAGAAATTTGACACACAATATATATTAGGGAGTGTCGTGTACCAACAGCCCGGTGATGGCGTCCTCAGAAATGTTGTTATTACACTGGGTAGTCATAAAGCTCAAGTATAATTGCTACATTTTATCTTCTGTTTACGGATACAAAAAAACTGACTGCTTACATTTCCCTTTCTTCAGCGCATTTTTTTTTATCAAAGAGTACTACAACAACAACAAAGACATTACTGCTAAATTCTTCTCCATCTCGAGAAGGTCACGAAGTTATTGTGGTAGAGATCTCCATGCACAACTGCGCTCTTGTCCTATCTTATGTGTTTAACTATACATAAAGTATGTGAGTAGATAGTGAGGACTCTGGGACCATTTGTCCAAAGTGAGAATAATAGTTGATGGAAGATTTGTCACTTATAGTGGGTTACTTATATATAACCGGTTACATTAAATAACCTCTTGAATGACCGGTCTCTGGACGAACAAGTTGCAGCTTGAAAAGATAAATAGTCTTCGTAAATATAAAAACCGTATTATAATCATTCCCGAGTACCACCTACTACATTTAGTTGTCACGATGAATGGATGAACCCTTATATTTCAATTGAATTAATACGAAGGTCCTTGTACCTTATATAATGTTTAACGCGCCTTCTCCGTTTATACCGTATCAGCAAATTCAATGTAAAATCTACATTTAGCTGAACCGCACATGTGACTGTCATTTGTGAGAATTATAGTATTGCTTTTGCAGTTTGTGTTCCAAACGTTTTGAAGTGATCAAGCTATACGAAGAGATATGCTGGTGATCTGAGTTTTAAATTGTTTTCATTCTGGACGAAAGTCTTCCGCTTTTCGGAACATGTCTGTTGTCACACCATGAATTCGAGACACAGACGACGGGCGGCACGTGATTTTAATTTGAAGGTCAAACAGACCCCTCTATACCATTGCAACCTGACGACGAGAGAAGAAGGCGACAAACACAAACAGACGACTGGACACACCTAGTTTTATTGCAAGGTTAAACAATTCCGTCACTGGTATTGCAGCTAGATGAAGAAAAAAAACAATACAATACGTGGTAATGATTTGTTAGCTCAAACCAGATCGTGATTAATGCGCGGACTGCAGAAGATCATTTCAAATAGGGAAGAGACGTCTGAAGGTGCAGAAACTGTTAGAGATAGACAATAAAACAACATTATCCTTCTCCAAATGGGTAGGTTAGTTGTCTTATGTGTGCATAAACTACGGCGTCGAAAATGAGTGAATCGATTTACAATCCAAGTTTTGGGTTGTATTTTTGTAATAAGTTAGTTTAAATTTTATGACGTTAGGTACAAATAAATGCATTCAATACATGTATAAAGGCCTATAGTTAACATCAGCACCACTTGTAACACTATGAAAAAGGTTACAAAAAATACACATTTGCAAATTATTTTGTATTTCTATTAAACCTTTTTCTAATTTTCAATTGACAAGCTGGCCTTCCTCCTAGAATGCAGTTAGAATATGTTGGAACTTTACCTACGGTGGCTTTGAAAATATGCTTTTCTCTAGTCGCAATTCGGGCCTACCAACGGGACTGCCGGAATAATACCGTATTCGTGTCTAACAATACAGAACCTACTTCAAAGTATCCAAATGCCTTCAATAAAGAAAAAAAAAGAAATAAACATTTTGTCAGCTAATGATATTTTTGTTCACTCTAAAACTTTAAAAAATTACGTCCGCCTGACTGTTCATCTAGATTTCGAACGAAGTTTTCAATTGTTGCTCTACTGTTGTTTATACTGTAATTCGGTAAATAGTACTTTTAACTTGCTACTTCTGTAGTGATAAGGCTCATCGCACGCTGAAAAGAATCATGTTTCTCTTCACGGTACAATTCTATTAAGTTGGACAGTTTGTTTACGCTATTGCAGATGTTCAGAAGATGACGTTTTCCAGTTTTGGCTCATTACAGATAGAGTTTTTTTCTTTCTAAAACAAACATCTTAAGAAGCTTTCGTTAATTAAGCTCAAGTTACGGTACACTAAGAAATAGTGTAAAGTAACTGCGAGCGGTGTTGTCATCGATTACTAGTAGAAACACTTTCGCATCAGAGTCGCTCCGAACACGGGGTTATCATGAGCCCCAGTAGGCTATGTATGTCACCTACAGTAACTCCGGTTTCACAAGCGTTGCGTCCGCTGACGTTGGAAATCACAGCCTGAGCGCAGATGAGCACTGAATTATATTTTCTTTAGCATTGCGCTCTATTGACTCGAGAATGAGTAATCATATTTACTATTTGACTTTTGTGACAGTGAAATGGTTCCAAGGAATTTCATCGACAATTCTTTTAGTTAAAGGACATCCTTTGTTAATGAACGAATTGCTATTGAAAATCTGAAATGGCTTACAGAAAATACGTTGGCCAGACCATGTTATTCATTTCGGGAATTGAGAGCAAATACTATGGCCACTATATACGGGAAATTCCATTCTTTAATATAAGAAATGTATGACACACAGATAGACCAATACATATAATAATG
>JAVFBZ010027957.1:0-11198 GCA_032466195.1 Katharina tunicata
AAGTTATCTGAAATTCAGGTTCATAAAGATGTCATATTAGTGATCCTTGACGTAGAATCTATGTACACCAATATCGACATTGAGGCTGGCCTTCAGTCTGGTAAAAATGCTTTCCTTAGGTATCCTTATTCACGTCGTTTTTCTACTGAGGTACTGAAACTGTTGGAACTCAGTTTGAAATGTAATGATTTCGAATTCAATTCTCCTGATATGTGGGTTTCTTTCTCCTCGAAGGCTGTGTCATTTATCAACAAATAGAAAAATAATTTTAAAGAACACCACAGTTTATATACACACCGATGTAAACATATAAACACAGAGAGGCTGGCGATAGTCTCAATATGATCATGTAATGAAAAAGAAAAAAACACTATGGTTTTTACATGTGAATGTCTTAATGGCGTCCATTTGCATCACAACTGAAGAATATGTTCAGTTTATATTCACGTCATGGTCTTAATCGATAGAAATTTGCATTTAATAGGCTCTATGAATAAATCGGCACAGAACAGGAAGCTTATTGAGGTCGATGAAGGGTTAGTACTTATAACAGTGGGGTAAATCTAACGATATTTATAAATCCAAAAAGTGCAATTAAAAATGTATGTTCAGTTGTGTTCGTTACAAAGAGTCCATCGACAGTTAAATTAACGTATATAATTAACTTTCAAAAATACAACTAAATAATAACAGCACATTACCATTTATCTGCACAGAAAGCTGATAGCATTATTGTCTATTTTAAGCTAAATGTTTTAGTCCGAACACCCTTTAAAATATTGAGATAACCTACGTGCAGTTAAACAAAACGAATCAAAATAACTCATTTCTGGCCCTAAATGACCAGAACGGTGCCATACATATCATTAAGGTGGGCACAACAACGATGATGTTATACATTTCGTGTTCAGTTTCAAGAACTAATATATTAGTACCACGACAAATACATCTAGGTATCACACAAGGTCTAGACGTGAGACTAGTCCTATCGTATACTACACATTTAACATTTGAATACTTCATATATGTAGTCTTTTGGAACGGGAAATGAGATGGAATAACCACGACGTTATAGATGGGAAATGGTTCCTTGGAAAGAATGAGATTTAGATGCCGGTCGATTCGTCCTTGAAATTATAGTGTGTCAGCTTACATGTATGTCCTCGTGCAGGTTTTTCTAATTTAAATGTAGGTCAGTCGGGATAAGCATCGACTTCATTGAATCTTCACTGGTCACTTAATATGACAACCTATTTCCACTGAATACGTTAATTAAAAGTTTTTATTATATTTGTTCAAGATGGCACGCCCCATCTTGTCCTCACGGCATACAATTCATAAAGGGTAAGAAAGCGAAAAAAGTAAAGTTTGTCTGAGTAGATAGAACACCATTTTACAAAACTGCTCTGAGTGTGTAGATAACTTTCAGCATCACGTTAGAGCCAAATGGTACCTTACATTGAATGGTGGACTTACTTTTACTATATCGTTTGTTTCTATTACATTAACTATAATGCAATCAATATTCGTAAAAATCATTTAAAAATAATTGTGTGTCTGTTTTATAAATGGCATAATTGTTTTGCGGCGACTATAATATATATTTGTTGAATAATTGTTGATTTTACAGAGGTATCTCTTACAGCGGCTCTAGCAGGAAATTGTGTTAACACATACTAAGAACACCATTTTTCAAAACTGTTATAGGGTCTATCATCTTATACTCACTTTGTCTAAGTTTTCCTTTTATTATTAAAGGGGAAGAAAAAAACCCAGCTGTGTTCAAATTATAGACCATAATAACGTTTTAAAAACCTGCCATTAACAGTTTGTATAATTCGTCGTTTCCAACTGAAAGACACAGGAGTTGAAATGCCAAGGTAGAATGCATGGTTGACTTTCTATTCCGTGTTTTATTTTTTTTTATTTTTGTAGCTAAAAATAAACAAAAATGAATAAAAAAATAACTCTAGCGAAAGAGAAGCCGTACAAATGTACAGAATAAAGCTAAATTCAATGCACAACACTAGTATACAGTTACTCTGGTCCTCCATACATTTGACCTTGGTATTTATTTCATTTCAAGTGTCTTTCACTGGAAAATGACGAATTCTAAAAAAAATGTAGCGGCAGTTTTATTAACACCTTAATATGGTCTATAATTTAAGTATGACTCTTTTTTTTCTTCCCCTTCAACGTTACTCTCGTGTATTTCTAGTGATTGGTGTTTTATGGACAATATCTCTGACTATTCATTTTACGTCTGGAATTTTCCCGTTACATGCACAGATGTATACGGTCAATTGGGACCAGGATGTCTGTAGTCATGCAACCCATTTCAGTAACACTAACTAACAGTGTTTTAGAATAGAAAGTCAACAACCCCTATTTATTATACTATTTAAATTAATCATTGTAACGGAATGTTCTCAGTCGATTTAAAGTCAATTAAGACATTTGATTATTTTGCCAGTGCTAATTCAGATTATGTCTAGACTGGCACTTATTTCTTAGTGGGTTTATGTGAAAAGTTCACTAATTCCCCGAGTGAATCTGTCAATAATCTGTTAATAATGAACACAGATAAATATTATTGTGGTAATTTGAAATTTTCATAAAGAGAATGTTGCCTGACTTTGACTAAAGCAATGTAAACATCACGTTCCTCCCGTTCAGTTTTATGCCTTCAATCAATTCAGTAAATATTTGAAAATTGCTTGTTGTAGTGTTTCCACATGAAACGTATGCTATTAGATGGAGTGGACTGAGTTTGACACGTCGTTTATGTTAAAGATGAAGTAATTCAGAATCCAAGCGCACCAAAGCTTGACCTTGTTAGTAAATATGTTACTTGTAAATAAACCAAATAGATAGGGATTAATCAACTGCATATCATGTGAAGAAAATGTACAAGCGTGTATATCAGTTCGTATTATCAAATAAGAAAACGCTAGCGGACATTGCATTGTACATTGCACAATCGTCTTGTTTCAACCTATACTGCCTTAATATTTGATAAATATATCTTGCCTGTCTAACATATTCAACAGTGTTCACAACACACCCGTTAATGGTTTGTTTCTAATCTCTACAAATATGTTTAGGGATCGACTGGGTTGATAGGCCAAGCCTGTGTAGAATAAACATAATTTTAAAAATTATGATGGAGGTATCCAGATTTTTAATCTTGTGTGTAGTGTTATTAATACTTTTTTAGCATTATGTTGTGAATATGCTATTTGTTTGGAGACATGTTGGAGATAGACATTTAACCAATATAAGATTAGCCGCGTTTTGTCTTCAGTTTTAAATAACTCTCACTAGACTTTAGATATAATATGAGTTCAAAGGGATATAAGAGTGGTCAATCGACCTGTGCCAAGTTGATCTATTGGCAAACGATTTCGCTTTGTTACTGATTGTTGTTCTCGCCAATGCTGTTGAGAGTATCACCACATACGTCAGCTGTGCCAGGAACTTTTGTACGAGAAGTGTCATGTGATTCGCAGTACTAAAAGTTCATCCGTGTTTTGATACGATGCCTCCACCTTTGATTTCAACACCGCCTCTACATCGGCGCAAACATTTAAAAGTAGATAATAATAACAGGTAAAGGATTTATTCCGTAAACGAAATTTGATGACCAGGAGTTTGACTAATAAACATAGTGACTTGAACTGCAGGAAAATCGTCCTTAATGTAATTCATGTCAGTCCAGTAAAACGAGGAACACCCGATTGGAACATCTCATACTTAAACTCTTTTAAAACGAAATTTGAACGAAATTTTTCTGTTAAAAATTGAAATTCAAGCCTTAGATTTTACGTTTTAACGAACCAATTTAATCTGAAGAACGGTGTCAACAGACACTGCTCGTGCAAACGTTCAAGTTAGAAAGGTGTCCTTTGTTAATTGTTTGTGATGTACTAATGACACATAATAATGATTGATGTTGACTAGGTTATACTACCATTCCGATACAACATACATGTATATTTTGCAAATAATTTTACATTTTAATTAAGTGTCTTATCATAATAATTAAAAGCAATGTAAACGATGTTGTTTTTTTTTTTTAGCTAAGGAAGATAGTATATGCACAATTTTCTTTCTCTATATTTATTTTGTAAAATATAAATGTGCCAGAACCAGATTTTCGGAAGTACTCTACTCAACAAAGCACTGATGGGAAAACGCCAAAGGGTTATCACATTGGATATATGATGCCACATATGTGAATTATCTGGCGCCTTTTGTGGACATTGGTCATCCATTTTGTTGGACAATTCCTTTGATCTTATACAAAGAAACTAGACTGCCTTAATTGGCAGACAGACTTGGTTTATAGAACTGTACACAGTTATGCCAGGGTTACTATATGAGCTGAGGCTTTGTTATGCTTCTCTTCTCGAAACGATTACCTTTGAAATAAAGTGCGATTGAATGAAGGTATAGTCAATTCGCTTCAGTGACTAATATCGTGTCTGACCATGTACAGTTAAGCGTGTCTGATATAAAGACGGTTCCTATTGCATCGAGAAGTCTTAATCAAGTCCGGCTTACTTGCGTATATCATTGATTTTGACAAAACAGCCCATACATGCTATATTTTAAAGTGATCAAATGTAAGAATGGCATGTCATTCGTCTCATTTCAATTTAATACAGGTACCAATTTTGTATACCTAATTGCGTCCCTTGGCTAATTTCATTTAAATCCCAACCAGAAACTAAAATATCTCTATAACTCGGAATAATTTAGTGCTATTTCACACTATGTTATAGCGTTGTTATGCTATATATTGTGGAATTGAAGCAATAATCATTTGACAAGAATATCATTTTTTTTTACATCTTTGACAACTCGTATCAAAGGCAGATCAATCATGCTATATGGATCAAACTTCTTTAATGTAGAAAACAAATGCAGTTTCATACGGATGAAAGTTTGTAGAAAGATTCTCTAAAACTTTATATATAACACGATATGTCTTTCGGGCTTTTAAGTTATCGAAGTTCTTGGGCCATGATTGGTTTAAATTCTGTAATATTTTATCCAACCCAAAGACTTTGGGTAGCTACGATTTATTTTGCAGGAAAGTATTGTTACCGTTGAGTTTATATCAATGTGTCATTATAGCAGCTTGGGGTAAATCATTGATTGTTCCAATGTGTTGGCGTTTGGCTCTGTTTTGGCCATAATTGGAAACTATTTGTTCCAGTTAGCCACTCTTGTGTCTCTCATATCTATTGGGTGAATATTGACGAACTATTTTGCCGTTCAATAGTGTGCGTTAGATTCAACTGCATTGACACTAGAAATGGTAATAAAAGTTTTGTCAGTGTGTGACTTTGAGCCAGCTACAATTGATCGAATCATATTTTCCACAGACATCTTCTAGATCGATGCAAACATGTTCAAGGCAGACCAAAATAGAGGTAAAAAAAAAACTAGGTTGTAAAACAGATGATTATATACGGACGAGTGTAACAGAATTCATATTGCACAAAATTAACCTGTTGCATGCCAGATACGTGAATGGGACCTAATTAAACACGTTATTTCACCTAAGTTAGTTTTCGCTCCTGTGGATTTTTGTACGTTTTTTTTTCAAAGAGAGATAGTAAATACCAGGCCGCCGTAGGTTTCAGATATGTCGAGTATATATGAATGTGTACATTTATGTCAGGATTTCTCCATCAGCAGACGCTTTGTTCTACTTCTCTTCAAGAAACATTGCCTACCTGATTTCAAAAGCTGAAGACTTTATATAAAACACGATATATATATTTCGAATTTTATTTGATCGAATTGCCTGTGCGACAATTGTTTCATATAACTGTACTAGAATAAACGATTGATCAATGTTAAGACCAATTAGAAACAGCAATTGGTTGTATTTTTAATAAAGGAATTGAATGAGACGATTATTACTACACTTTACGCACAATGTAAAGCTCATCGCCGGCTTGTCACTACACAATTTCCTGTGGCACATTTCAATGTTATTTATCGACAAATAAACCTACCGGTCTACGAAATCCACATCACGGAGTTTACTAGGTGGACAAGGTAATGGTTTCCCCAATGTTTTCATTGATAAAATGCTCAACTTTAACACTATATAAACTTTGTTGGGCCTGCACGGGAATTGATTATCATATAATGACGTAGTAACCACTCAATAAGCATGGCCAGGTCCTTAATAATAATTACGAACCATCTTGGTATCAATCCATGGCCAGCCTGACAAAATTAAGTCTAGTAAAATTCTTTGGAAAAAAGGTAAAAATATAAGGTAGAAGGAACTGTAAAAAGATACCTTCTATAATACGAAGAATAGCATTGATATTTTACAGACGGAATTGTAAAAGGTTAATTTATGAGAAGAAAGCCTATTGCCAAAATAAAACATGGCATGTTTACTAGTTACTGAGAAAATTGTCAAACAAAAGCATGGGCAAATGTACGTTGTGCTTTTGCTTGTCTCTCGTATTCAATATTCACTCAATCCAAACACATTTTCCTTAAAATTACACACTATTAGCAATGTATGTTTGTAGCAATTCTACTTTGTCTTGTGATTTCATTGATTACTGTTAATCGCCAGATTACTTTCGTGCTATATCCATTGGAGATGGTCATGTTTCTAACTCTGTCTCAAGTTTCAGTGCGAAAAACAGACATTTTGATATTTAATCATAACCTTGACAATTGTTATGTACAGTGTCCAGCTGTGACCAACGGATCCGTTCCTATATTGAACAAGTCAATAATATACAAATGACATATTGTATTCCAGACAAGGAACTAGAAGGGATCAATTCTCTGTTCGAAATTACCACTCTGCGATAAATATATGCTGCTGATCGACCCCATGTTCAGCAGGTTTATTCGGAAACACAGCTATATATCAGTATCAGTGCTTGGACATCATATATAGCTATAGGGAGTGGGTGTTGTCCACATGTGGGTCTCGTGTTCTGTTGTCAATTGATGCCCATTAAAACGTTCAAATGCCAATTAATTAAGTTGGAATAACTTATTGATTGTGTTTATATCGGAGCATTTGCACAATGTTAGTTTGCCCGAAAGTTTTAACACTTCGTTGCATAAATGTTATATTTTCGTTAAAACGACGATTTACTTAAGCTGATACTGTAACCAAATCATTTCTCAGCGTTTGGTGAAGTTGGCTTTCCAGATGATACGGATCTGCACAAGACTTGACAGACCCATGGGACTGTTCCCATTTATCGCATTTATTTCACCAACTCACGAAAAGCCAATCTCTGAATTTCTTATTGGAGCGTCAGCTGATGTACCTTTATAAACATGGTGCTCAATGCAAGTAAACCATTTCTCTTAATATAAAATGACAAGATATTCCCTGTTGTCAACAAGCTGATGTGTAATGCTCGAATATTTTGGATAACCGCCATGTATTATACTTATTCTAAAGCATTACATAATTAATTGCTATAGATTAGTTTTTATTGTGACATTGGTGGTGTTAATATATGGATGGGTTTATATCAGAATTTCTTTTATTTGATTAGTTTTCGTCTGACCACTAACTTCTCAAGACAAAATCTTCAAAATAAAATAAGTCTAATTTGGTTTATAAATAGATTTAATGGGACTGCACTTTTGTGGCATATTGTAAAGTATTACAAACGTCCAGTAGTTGCCTGTTATGATCCGTTCTGTAGTTATCTAGTGTCAAATACGTGTTGTTCTATATACCCACTTAGTGATAAGATTGTATATACGTAACTAAAAAAGTCTATCTTTCCCATGTTAGTACTTAATATGTTATTGCATCGGCGCAAATAATGTAACAAATTGTTAATTTGCTAACAATTGACACGTTTGAAGGAAAAAACAGGAAATTGGTTGTTCAGAAAATTGTAAAAGTCGTTGCTTGTGCCAGTCGTTACAGTCGTCTTCTTTTAGATATATATCGTTAAGGTTATTTTCCACCCATGCCTGTTCTTAAGCTAGGTTATCTTAAAGCATGATTTATTGTACAAACGAGTGGGCGTCTGGCTTTGTGTTGTCCATAATTGGACGATTTATTGGTTGCAGGTGGCCAAATTCGATCCCGACAGCCCCTCCCAAACATTGGAAATTAAGTAACATTCATTTCGATGAAAACTGAAACGGCATTACGAAACATTAATATACGATTTGTCCACGCCTTGCTCAGTGTCAGCCGAAATTTAGTAAAATAAATGATCTCCACACATCTCTTAATCAGGCAATATTGGAGGCAAATTGAGAAATCGTATGTCTGAGCCCTCATTTCTTCTCAAAATCCATAATATTCGACGCTGATTACAAATGCAAAATATGTCAGATCGGTCTGGATTCAGGTCATACACGATTGACAAAATAAGTTATCTCCTGACATCTCTAGAATCAATCCAAATATTTCACGGACAAATATATATTCCTTCTAATTTCCTTCCAGAAGCCCTATATGGTGTAGTTGAGAGCGAATATGAAGATTGTCCTAATGATATTTTTTGATACCATAGAGAACGATTGTGAAGAGGCTCACGACGATCGGAATAAAATAGTTTGCATAATTTGCTCTACGTCATTATCAAAAATTGTAATGTCTTTTAATACAATAAATATATTTTTATTGGGATAGGAAAACGTAGGATAAGAAAACTACGTCTTCTACCAATAAACGAATATATTCCGTTGTGCCTTTTTCATAACGCCGCGATAATCAAATCAAAAACTATTTCATTTAGGCTGCAATTGTCAGAAAAACAAGAAAAGAAGCGAACATTATACCTTTATATCCCAATTTATTTGGCTAACATTACTGTTCATTCTATTCATCTTACCAAGATCATCAACGTTTCATATTGGAAATACATTCGTTCATTTTAACTCTGGTCTGGTCTAAGTTTGTTTACTGATGAAATCGTTGGACTACGTTTGTTATGGTTCAATGAAAACAGACTGGTTTAATTATTACTTAGGCCGTTTTTTTGGGTGTATTGAAATGCTTGTCAGATTTGCTTCATCAGCGGACGCTTTGTTCCACACCAGCGGAACGAGTAATGAAAGCGTGGGTAATGAAACTGTGAGTAATGAAAGGGGAGACGGCATTACGAAACGTTTAAAAACCATCTATCCACGCTTTGCTCAGAATAAGGAAAATGTGACATAATTTGTCTCGAGACATCCATAAAACAAGCGAAAATTGTCCTCATTTCTTGTAAAAAAATCCATATTGTTTGAAGCAGAGAACAAAGGCAATTTGTTTTAGATAGCCCTGGATTCGGGTCAGCCACGATTGACCAAAATTGACTACCACCATACTCCTCTAGAATCGATCCACATATTTCAAGGACAGACAAAATCGGAGTCCAATTGAAAAATAGTCCTTCATCTAATTTCTTCTCAAAAGCCATAGCAGACGTAGTTGAGAACGAATATCAAGAATTTTAGATTGCCCTAAAATGTCAAATCAGTTGTTCCGGGTCAATATTTAAGTTCCCAATTTCTTTTCATACAAATATATCTTAAACTGGGATAGAAAAAACTCTTCGGATTACCTCTTCTACGGATACACGAATACATTTTACTGTTCATTTTTATTTTATTTTAGTTACTTTTCGATTATGAAGCAAACGAGGTTGTAATGGTTATAAGAAAACAAGAAAATTAGTTAACATGATACCAGTGTATGCCAGTTTATTTGGCTAAGATTACTTCTCCTTCGATTTACCTGAACAAGATCATCGACGTTTCACATTTTGACATGTGTTTTGTCATTTTGTACTCTGGCCTGGACCAAGTTCTTTACTAATGGCATTATTGGATATTACATTTCGTCTTGTACTATGAAAACATACTCGTTTAATTTTAAGTTAGACAACATTTGTTTGGGTGATAAAATGTATGTAAGATTTGCTTCATCAGCGGATGCTTTGTTCCACTTTTAGTCAGCAGAATGAGTAATGGCGCTATGTGAATTGCGTTTGATATATATTGGCACTTTTACATTGTATGTGACGAGGTATTGTTAATTGTACGCGACATAGACAAATGCTTCTGGAAACGTAACACCTTAATCAAGTCTTGCTAGCTTTCGTATTGATTTGGGAAAAAAAATTTACATACACGAAATCTGAAATCGCGCAAATGCTAGAAAGGCAGAACGTGTCATTGCTTCGTCGAGCTGCTATAGGTCCCAACAATGTTAACACAATTTATGTATCTGATCAGCAAAAAATAAAAGTACAAATGAAAACTAGAATGTATCGTTTATATTGCTGAACATGTGATTGCTTCCTGGATATACATTTTTCTATTTGTATACTTCCTGTGTATACAGGTACTGTAGTCACGTAATTATGCTATCTATTGAAGAAATGGTACACCGATATATATATTTAACTAACTCCTTATTACCACTGGATCCAAAATGACGTATCTTATAGTACTTAATATATATTTATATGCAGATTTATATTTCATACTACCACAAACATTCGATCTGGGGCCTTTACTGGCTGAGATCAAGTTTGTGCCCATAAGGGTGTATCGGCTGGACCACCAATACAAATGAACACAATCCCATTGCAAATAAGAAAAAAATCGTATTTTTGATTACATGTCTTTAAAAAAGGTCATTATATGATTTTTTTGTTCAAGTTATGACTAGTTTCAATTTTCCTCCTAAATATTAAAACTTTGGGTACATACATGATATACAATTCCTTACTACAGCTGATAATTTGTTAATTGCTATAAATGTGTTGTCTTGTGAAGGAAAATATATTTTTACTATCAGGTGTTTTTTTTATTTCAGGTGGATTTCCTCCATCGCGCAGAAGCATACAGGGTAAATGTCATATACAGACCCGAGAGCCAGATTAATGAACAGGCTTATGTGTAATTTATGTATATTTGAAACAAAAAGTTTACATTTGTTCCCTGAACCAGAAATGAGGCAAAAGCTTTTACACTGATATGGAGCTAGAAAACAAACAGGCTTTTGAAAAACTGTTTAGATAAAAGAGCAGAAATGAGCATGAATAAGAAAATATTTTCATTCTCCTTCCTGAAACGACTATGACATCAGGGCTGCGAGTGAAATGAAATTCAAAAATGATACTTACAATTTTGTACACATATGTTAACTCAAACAGTTTTGTAGGGTTGCACATTGT
>JAVFBZ010027979.1:0-11198 GCA_032466195.1 Katharina tunicata
GATCCTGGTACTGTAGGGGTTGTCTGGAGTTTCCTGTTGCTCTCTGAGTTTCTGAGCAGTACGAGGCCAGTTTGTGGCATCCTGGTACTGTAGGGGTTGTCTGGAGTTTCCTGGTGCTCTCTGTGTTTTTGAGCAGTAGGAGGCCAGTTTGTGGCATCCTGGTACTGTCGGGGTTGTCTGGAGTTTTCTGGTGCTTTCTGTGTTTCTGAGCAGTAGGAGGCCAGTTTGTGGCATCCTGGTACTGTAGGGGTTGTCTGGAGTTTCCTGGTGCTTTCTGTGTTTCTGAGCAGTAAGAGGCCAGTTTGTGGGATCCTGGTACTGTATGAGTTGTCTGGAGTTTTCTGGTGCTTTCTGTGTTTCTGAGCAGTACGAGGCCAGTTTGTGGCGTCCTGGTACTGTAGGGGTTGTCTGGAGTTTTCTGGTGCTCACTGAGTTTCTGAGCAGTAGGAGGCCAGTTTGTGGCATCCTGGTACTGTAGGGGTTGTCTGGAGTTTCCTGGTGCTTTCTGTGTTTCTGAGCAGTACGAGGTCAGTTTGTGGCGTCCTGGTACTGTAGGGGTTGTCTGGAGTTTTCTGGTGCTCTCTGAGTTTCTGAGCAGTAGGAGGCCAGTTTGTGGGATCCTGGTACTGTAGGGGTTGTCTGGAGTTTTCTGGTGCTCTCTGAGTTTCTGAGCAGTACGAGGCCAGTTTGTGGCGTCCTGGTACTGTAGGGGTTGTCTGGAGTTTTCTGGTGCTCTCTGAGTTTCTGAGCAGTAAGAGGCCAGTTTGTGGTGTCCTGGTTTGTGGTGTGTTGCAGGTAGTATCGCTTGTTCCAGTGATGTAGAGAGTGGGCTCTTTCAACCATCTGGCTGGAATGCTGTCAGATAAGTGAAATAATCTTGTACATGTATGACGTAGAACTGCAGAAAATGTATACTGAACGGTTGCCATTTTCACTCATTGATGTTGTTAACTCTTTTTCTCGCCTTATTTCAGCTGCCTCAAACTACATTCCAGTAACTTGCCAGTATTTTGATGTCTTATCAACACGATGGGTTCGCTAGAGGAGACACTGGAGCGCGTACAGTACAAATTTGCCTCCATCATAGGAGAGCTATGCGGTGAACCATTGGCCCTTTCGCAGTTTGCTATATGGGTTGATCTACGATTGGCTGAATATAAACTACGAGGATCCATTTCTCTAGGTTAGTGGGGGTTTTCTATTTTGCAAATACAGTATTTTATTCCTTCATGTAGGAACATTGAGCTGTGTCAGTCATGAAGTTATTGAAAATATTGTCATTCAATGAACTGCAACTGTTACTTATTCTACAAAGTAAAAGACTTAACGGTCGCCACAATAAAGTAGGTTTTACAGTAAGAAATGACAGCATGAATTTTTGTTTAAATTCAACGAAGTCTGGAATGAATTTGAGATGATTGGGAAAAGCATTCCAATCGCCAGAGAATCACAATTTTCTGTTGTGAAATGATATCAAATCTTATTGAGCAAGAATCAAGCTCTTTTGAAAAACCTACATGTAACAAGACACAAAATGGCAACAAGTAGTGATTTACTGCTATTAAAGAGTTCCACGCTAACAATAAAACAGGTTTAATAACAAGAACTAAATACCAGAGAAAACAAATGGTATTACACCTATTACGGAAGCGGCGCAAAACCTAAAATTAAATGGATAAGAAGACCTTAAAATACAGGTAGATACTTCACACTGTCTTGACTGTGTTAGAAACATACTTTCTCCTCCTTACTCGTCTCCATGGTAAAAGTTTACTGTTCCGTCTTATGAACAGGCAGTCCAATTTATAGCAGGTAAAGCGCCAGTCTATCAAAGATCAGCGATTTTACACCAATCCATTTCACAATGGAAGTATCATTTGGCCAAATGTTTTCTTCGTGTAAGGCCACATTACATACAGTTGTAAGGGACTATTGTTAAAGTCGGAGAAATAACTGCCAATCCATAAAAAGTATCGCCTCGGCTTCGCCTTGTCGATCTCTTAACTCATAAGTACCAGGAAGGTGATTGTTGGGTTGCATCTATTGGCCTTGGAAACTTTTATAGCAGTGGTGCTGCACTGTTGCTCAGTTGGTTGAGTCCACTTCCCTTAGGTACATGTTTTCTGGTGGCTTCAAGATTGCGGGGTGGTTTTTAGAAGGTGTCTTCTTTCTTTTCCACCATACACCGGCAATGCAAAGTCGTCATATAAGTGAGATACCCTTGGGTAAACGCCAAAGAAACAAATAAATAAAGCAGTGAAGTACTGTAACATTCTATATGTCTCAAGTTTTAAAAGGGTTGCTGGGAAGGAGTCCTGTGCACTGTTCATCTCTGAGCTAAGGAGCATCAGGAAAATGTAAATGTACAGTCATGGTCAGACTGTACGCATAAGAGCTAACTTCAGGTAACAATTGATGGTCTTTGTTTTTCAGATTGCACTGGTCGTAAGATAGATCCTGAATGGTTAGATTCTTTGAAAACCCTTCATTCAGACGATCAGCGAGCAAACAACTCAAATATACCAACATCATTAAAGTCGGATGCTCCAGTGCCTTTGATCAGTAACCATGGATACAGAAACTCATATGGCGGAAATGGTGCCCCGCTTTCTTCACAGTCGCCTTTGTTTAACAAACAACCGCCATTTGCTCATTCTGGAAAGTCTTTGTATTCTTGTCAACGACCTTTGACCAGTACAACAACGACACCATTGTTTCCAAGACATTTTCCTCAAGAACCTAACTCAAGTCCACCAAATTCTTCTGATGTAGTTATTCTCAAAAGAGAACGACTGGATGACGATAGTTTTTCTGTTGCATCTTCCAGTCAAAACTTTTCCAGTTTGGAAATTAAAAAGAGGCCTTTGCCAAGTGGTCCCCCAAACCACCTCCAGCCTGCTCATTCTTCATCGAAATTGATCAGGGTCAGTGACAGCCCACCGCCTTTAAAGCATATCTCAGAAGATTCCATATACCACAATTTAAACAGTCGTCATCCTCCAGGCCAAAACAAGGTTGAGCCTTACTTTCGAGAGTCCAGGCAAAACAGCATGGACAGTGACCCTGATTATTTGGGATCTGCAGAGAGTCCAGATGTCCCTGAGGACCTCTCACTGTCAAATTGCAACACCTCATCCTGGAACGGCAAATCACTTGTCAACTCCGAACAACCATTGTCAGGTCAGTTCACTTTCATCTTTATATTATTTTTCAGGGATAAATCTTGAGCACGGAAAACTCAATTTTGTTAACTGTCTTTGCAGGGTTAGACTATACATGTACATGTATGTGTTTTTATGATTTAAAACATTGTCACAAGTATAGTGTAAAGGCCCTAGTTACATAGTTTATTCACATTGTTGACCTCCCCTTATGTCCCGTTGCCTGAGAAACTGATGTTTTTCTTAGCCTTAACAATGCGATTCGTTAAATTGTCTGTCAGCCCTCTGGCTAAAGGCAGTATGTTATGAGCTTACATTCATGTTGTCATACTTAGTGTTGTAGGAATATTACCTTTTAAACAGATCTAAGACTTGAAGTGACTCGCATGATGTGGTTGTGTTAGTGTCACTCCCTACTGTTGCAATACACCTACGTAATATATGTGAGGGCGGGAAATAACAGTCGGACATCGGACAATTTCCGACCATTTCGCAGATTTGTCCAAGCAAAACTTGCTGTGGTTGGTCCATCTGTCCGAGCAAACCCATAATATTTTTAAAAAAAATCTTTTAATCAGGCAATTGGTCGTATGTATTTATAGATCAAGGTACCTGACATCTGTGTATGTCGATGGTATCCTATGCAAACCTAATCTAGCATTTTGATTGGATAAAAAGACAATGATGTTTACCCATTTATCAAAGATGTTTCCCTTCATCAGTGATGCGGGGGGAAATTCCAGCCGCACGTGCACGTTGTCGTGTTTTCATTGGTCAATAGTTGAGGCCATCCAGAAAAATGGATAATCTGAGCAGTTAACGAGAATTCCCAGGAAGATTTTACCATATGGACTGATAATCTTTATATTTTATTGTCAGATCAATGTAAAACATCCAGTTATAACTGGTATTGTGAATTTCCAAGCACTATTTTAATAAAATGTTTGTTATATGTTCATTGAGTGTCTGCAGCCTGTCTGAGTGAAGACGTGCCCTATCGCTGTAAAATATTTACAAAATTCTGCCACATTTTTTCTTTGCCTTTTGGGACGAACTCTGTAAATCAGCTTGCTAGTCAGCTCTTAAACCTCCAGATGATCTTTAAACCTTGAAAAGAAACTTTCAGAAGTTTTCTTTAAATATTTAATTGAAATTAAAGTTATAGTATTCACGGACCTATCAGCTTCAGGCTTATCACGAAATCTGGGACCTTCATAATATACCGTACTTCCGGTATTATTAAAAAAAAAAAAATTAAGACCAACCCGACTTACTGAATCTTCACTTGTTACCCGAAACAATCATATTCTTAAATTTTGCCTTAACACCATCATTTTTTTTGTTTCAAAAGGTGCAAAAGAGATTCATTTGATTAAAAATGGATATTAATAGATACCATTTATGCATAAACTTTAATCATATTATTTGTTGGAAACTATTACCCAAGAGCCCCAGACTGATTGAATGATTGATTGATTGATTGGTGTTAAACACCATGCGCAAGGGCATTTCAAACATGTGATGGTGTTGAATTCCAACTGTTAGGTATTGGAAAAGGATAATGTCACTGCAAATATTTGAAGGATAATGTTCTTCTGGTCCTAAATAGCATGTGGCTGGACCAAGCCTCCACAACCTTAGGGTCCATTCCCAATTATCTTTTTACCTTCATTGGTTAAAAACCAATCCGTTAAAACGAGTGTCGGATCTGTGGTAAGTTTGTTGTTGTTTTTTTTATTACTGTAAACGAATGACTCATTTTATTAGGACTTCACAAAAAAGACGAACGGAAAACCATGCTGTGTCCGCGCATTACTAGTGAGCTAACGGAGCATTAGGAAGCCCTTTCGTTGTAGGACCTGTTTTTTGGTTTGTAAATGTATTGTGGCACCTTCTATTTTGCCGGGGCCCGCGCCGTGGGTTAGTGATTTGCGTGTTTGACTGCAGATCCTCCTTCGATGTACCGCACGGGTTCAAGTCTCCCAGTGTACCTGAGGTATATGAGGGAGTCACACCAATCAAACAAACAAAACAATCTATTTTGCCGGCAGCGCTTAGGTTGGTTTCCTTCAACCATTGTGATAGCCCGCCGTCATATAAATGAAATAACCTTATGTACAGCCTAAGCCCCTAATTAATCAATCAATCAGTGAATCCAGTACTAAGTACATGTTCATGTATGACTACACCAATCAATCAATCACTAATTGTAGCCTATTCAAGTCTCTGCTGATTGTTTATTTGGCATTCCTAATGACTTTTAGCTTGTCTGCGAGGACCGTAAGGTGACTAGAAAGTGGGCTAAATACTTTGTAATCTAAAATACAGTTGGGGTAAGTTTCACAAGCCTTTGCAAATTAACATACACGCCCTTAGGATGACGCCCAGTTTTAAAGATATAGCGTCATCATGAGATTCATGACAATGGCATGTTTGAAAAATGTTGCAAAGCCTTTGTGAAACAACCCTGCGGTTTCCAACAATTTAATTAAAACTTAAAATGTCAGACCGTTGCTTCAGGTATATACATGTTCAGTACAGTACGCACAGAAGCTAACTTCCCTCAAGTCGCGACTCGTCCGATACAAATCCGCGTCCCAACCACACATCAGACGCACATTGTAAGCCAACAAAATATTAAAAAATATTTTAAAATATCGGGGGCGATCCTCGGGCGATGTGCGTCTCATTTCCAATCGATCAGTGTTCAGTTGAAACATGACGCGGATCGAGTGTCCTGTTTTAACGACATCCTTCTAATCCACACTCAATATTTTATATATTCAACGAAAATCTAACTTGATTTAATTTGTTATGATTAACTGTGAAAACAAAATTGGATGAGGCCTGGCTCAGGCGACTACCAACTATCGAACTACAGCTGTAAACACGACACATGGATTTCTCTTGTTTTTCGTTCATTAATAATATCAAAAAATATTACAACTTTTTTTATAACATATTATTTGTGGTCAATTATTAATGATGAGCTGCCGTATTTTGGCTAGCACAGGCCCTAAAATAACTTTCACATATTTTTAAAAGACGGCCAGATCTTCGCATGGTTCATGTTTTCGTGTACACCGATAACTGCTAAGACATAATGGCGAAACATTTAGTCTTTGCCGTGATCAGTAAATAGTTGCCAAAAAGCAGCGAATAAATTGATTTTATGAAGGCTACAATCCGAGGACGATCATTTACAAGTCACGGTTGATGTGGGTCTTATGTTCGGTGCATACTGTACATGTACATAGGGACTGATGGGGTGCTGTGTCATCCAGCTAAAGATCAAGATGGTCATGTAACAGATTGACAATGATGTCTTATGTTAATTAAACTCAGATGACTATTAAAACTGTCTATTTAGACCCTTTGTAGATAGGCCAGTCAACAGCTGGGAAATGGAAATCAATTTATTTAGATAATAGAGCTTACAGAACAGAAAGTTCATCACTCACAGTGCGACAGATGCTTTATGTACATAAAACGGCAAAGTTGATTAGGAATTGCTGTCGGCTTTGCTGAAATTGATCGCCCAGATAAAAAAACATGTACATATGTAACATGTATGTAAAAAGTTAAGATGCAATTGATAAAACATCAATTATAATATTAGGTTACCGATTATATTTTGTTACATATCTATTATCCTACAACGTTTTTAATTTCATCGATTTGCTTGGCTTGCATGTATAATGTCATATGGCGGCCCCCGGGATTCATACACGTCAGTTTTACGAAATAACGAAAATTCTGTAAAAAAAACTCAATCTACATGTAACAGCTGAAAAGTCAATATTTACAGTTTAAAAAATCGATTTAAAAAGACACAGATGATTACACTCAATATGATTTAGAAAAACTGAATTCATTTGCCTTGTTGAAATTTTATTTCCTGGCATTTGTAGCAAGAATTAAGTATTCGTAAATGTCTGATTACATGCATGCTTTTATCTATAATTAGCGTGAAATAGCCATGTTACATGTAACTGTGGCCTGATTGCGATGTATCAAGCAACAGGCTTAACTTTTGTAATTTTATAAAGTTCGTAATTTCTCTTGCTCATACATTGTATGTCATATGGTGTTTAGTTATTTTTATCTCTGAACGTTTTAAAAAAAATGGAAATGAATTTTTTCCACAAATTTCAAATAAATTTTTTTGCTTTTATCTGTAATTTTGTTTTGTTACAGACTTATCATTGCACATGCAAATAAAAAGACTATCTGAAGACCTCAGGTTTCATTCATTTATTATGGAAAATAAAATCGTCTTTAAAATGTGGACTTGAAATACGTTAGTCATGCTACATGTAGTTGTTGATTTTATATTACATGTTTATTGGCCAATGGTATTCCATTTATCATAGACAAATAGAGCACAGAAAATGAAAAGCGCCGATAGGCACATGGGTTAAAAAAGCATTGACCTTTTTTTCCCCTTTATTTCCTTTTATTTGTTTGATTTTTAAGTTGAACAAAGCCATTTTAAGCTTAATTTATCTAACGGAAAACCATACTAACTATCTGATTTTCAATCTAAAATATATCATGATGTACTAATCTCTAGTAATGTTAAGTTCATACTTTAATTGACAATTGGGAGTCTTTATTGATACATATACATGTACAGTGTATACACAGGTCCGTCAACAGCTGGCAGATAGCAATAAATTTATATAAGAGCTTAGTTGGTTTGTTGGGATTTCAAGCTTTGGGCTATATACATCAATGAGACGGCTTCACAGCTTTCTTATCTACAACATACTTTTGAAAGCCAGCTCTTGTTTTTTTAGAAAAGTGTGTCATGCATACTTTTACACACTCTGCGCCCGATCGTCTCGTTTAAAATACATGTAGTAATTGCTGTAAATCACTTATAATTTCAACCATGAATTCTTGTCACCTTTTTGCAAGTTGTTATAGTATCAAAGCATGTAAACAAACACACTTATGTTTTCTGTAAAACAGTGATTGTCCGCAACTTCAACATTGTTCTCAATAGTACACAAATATAGCACAGAAAAGCGCTGAGAGGCACGTGGTTGAAAAAACATCGACCTTGACCATTCGATTCTTCATATACATGATAAATAGGGCAATTTGAGGATAGGAACAAGAATGGACTAGACCAGAAATATGTTGACAAGATACATGTACCCGTTGAGGTTCTACAAAACTGCCACATGATTTGAAAGACAACCTTTTTAACTATCCAGTTCATACCAGAGTTGATCAGTCAACAAAATTTTCTAAAGCCAATTCATCTTTCACACTTTTATTCAAATTGTTTGGTCCAATTCAAACCTCAGATTTCATATAACACATACATGTATTATGATTAATTCAGAAGAACAGCTGCGAATGTGAAAACTGTATAAAGCAGATACACTGTAGGCTACATCCAGACAAAGCTTGATGGTTGAGCAACGCTTAGAAATACGTAGAATGACGTGGGCAGTTTTTTAAGAAGCCCTTATTATTAGGCCTTTTCCGCTGTAAAGCATATTACCTACAGATGTTTACCGTGTGCCTTTTATAAATTATTAAAGCGTGACATTTTTATTATTAAAGCTTGACATTTCAAAGCAAGGAAATTGGCCTCTTTTTCACCATGGACAGATTATAAAAGGGGTTGTTTTAATTGTACAATCTAATCACTGAAAACGTGATTTCAAAAATTGAGTTTTTATTTGTCTTTATGTTGTTATGTTTATTTCAAATATAAAACTTGATTTAGTGTGCGCTAAAAATCAGAGAACATTTCAATTACGACTGGAATGTAGGCACTTCCAGATAGCGGTCAATGTAACCTGACAGCGAGGCTATTTAAAGGGCTTGACTCAAAGCCTTCAACGATATACGGTCTCGCATTAACAAAACTGATTTTTCGTTTTGACCACTTTGATTTTGCGTGATCTACACGCCCATGATGCTTTAATTCGCGCGTAATGTTGAGGCATGAGATACCTATACATCTATCAGTTAAAAGGTGTAGTTGATTTATATGTACAATCTTTCCAGAATTTTTTAATTTTATATTTTTTATTTCTGGTAATTGATCGCCGAAAACGCCAAAAAGGTTGGGAATATAGTTGCCAAGTTTCACATTTTTTTTAGCCCTGTAAATGTATATATATATTTTTGTATAAATGTAGAGAAATAAAACTTTGCTTGTCTCCTACATGTACATGTATATGTAGTGTTTGTTGGAAATTGAAGAGTTGAAGGTAAACTCCAGGACAGCCGGTCAGCTTTAGTTTTCTCAGAATGTGTCATGTGACCTATTAAACAGTCTGAGCGAGATCATCTCATTAAGTGTATTAATACACTGTACTCTGGCTGACTAATGCCTGGAGCTGTTCAAAGAAATGTGACTACCTGTATGTATCCTTAGAAAGAACTTTTTATGGTGATCTTGACAGTGTAATACTAGAGTAGCTAGTCAAAGACCCAGCCAGGTGAAAAAATGTAAGTTCAAACTGGTTTGTAATAAACCATGTGATTTACCTGTATGGGGCCATAGTAGGCCCCCCTCTTACAGGTAGTCACAGGCCCATGTTAACAACCTCCACCAACCCCACCTTGTCTTGCCCCACCTTGCCTGTATCTATTGGGATACATATATATGTAGTTGAGCAGTTGTTGTTCTTGTATTCAACAGGGTTCGAAACAGTCTCACTGAGCCCGTCAGAAAGACTCTTATTGAAAATCAAATGAACAGAAATCTAAAAAGACTCAAATGATTTATAACTAAAATGTAATTTCATAAACAATTTGTCCTCACTTCTGCATTGAATATAGATTGATTGATTGATTGATTGATTGATTGATTGATTGATTGATTGATGTTTAACGCTGTGCTCAAGGGTATTTCACTGAATATGCGGTGGTTTATTCCAACAGTAGACAGTGACTCGAACACAACCAAAATATCTGAGGTAACTTAAGTGTTATCGCTGCTGGAAAGATAATGTTCCTCCAGTGCTAAGTACATTGTATGGCAGCATGAAAATAATTTAGAAACATAGAGCAGTTGGCGCATTCATTGTACAGGGACATGGACAATTCAATTAAAAAATACAGCTGTTGCCTGGAAAACTACAATCTTTTGAATGCTTTTTCTCAGCGTGTTAGCTCTTCCATAAATGTTTTTATTTTTTAAATAAAAAATCAAATAAGAACTAAAAAAATACATTCTGAGTAGAGCACTAATTGCAACAGTTAAAATCACTTCTGCAATATCATTGTCATACATTGTAGCTACATTGTGGACCTCTGGCGCAATGGTTTTGTTATGCTCAACACTGAAATAATTAAATGTGTTAAACCCTCGTTCTTTTTAATTAATACCAGAAATTTAAAACACGAACATGAATTTTTTCATTTACAGGAGTGCATCTTTGCATGGCATTTTAAAAAAAGTGAAATGAAAACATTTTATGTCTCAATTTATTTTCTTGTTTGGTTTTGATTAAAGCTATTTTAAACTTAATTCAACTAATGAAAACCATATCAAATATCCGATTTTAGATTTAAAATTTATTGTGATGTACTATGTAATGTTAAGATCAGACTTTAATAGACAATTGAGACTCTTTGTAGATTGGATACATGTATACACAGACGAGTCAACAGCTGGCAGATAGCCATAAATTTGTGTATATAATATATAACCCGAGTTCAAATCCCGGTGGAGGCAAGCAACATTTTCTACATTTTTACAAAAATATATATAAATTATTGATGTTTCATTATGATTTCAGGCGTGGAGCTTAGCGAGACTGCTTTACTGTTTGACATTTACAATAAACTTTTGATTATTTTATTTATTGGAAGACAGCCAGCTCTAGTTTTCTGACCTGTGTCATGTATACTTTTATGTACAACAGTACAATGTACATGTATATGTGCCCGATCGTCTCATTTAAAGTAGTAATTGCTGTAAATTAATCACTTATAATTCCAACCATGAACCCGTCTCACCTTTTTATACGCCCGATGAAAACCGGTCGTATTATGTTATGATCAGCC
>JAVFBZ010027990.1:0-11196 GCA_032466195.1 Katharina tunicata
ATCTTATAAGGCATTGGACTAAAAACCATTGAGTTGGGGTAACATCGGTACATCACAGCTTGGTACAGCTTTGAAATCAGATTAATACATCCTCATTTAGTTGTTAATTTGCACTTATTTGTTTTTTTTAAACTTTTACTGAACGTACACATACTGGACTGGAATTAACGAAAAGTCTCTAGCTTTCTCTTTTTGAGATAAATCTCTATAACTCATGTGATTCTGCAATGACGCAAGATACCCCATTGTTGGGTGCGTATGTGAAGTTAAAACATAAATTTCCTACCAGACGGTACATTATGTCAACAGTCTAAGCTCCGGCAATCTAGGTTTATCTTGCGTAGTTCAGCTGATCGGCATGTATTTCTGACAAGATAGTGCCTAACTGTGGATAATTAATCAACCTATCTTTCTTACTTTCAATATACATTTACAATATATACCACTAAACTTCAGTTAACAATGAAATATGTACATATTGTGTTAATGGTATACTTTTATGTATGGTACATACATTGTACACTTTGGAGAGCCAAGCACAGACTGATTAGTGATTAATGAGATGCCCATATGATGTGGTTCTTTGGCACGGGCAGACGAAACCACGCACAGAATTCAGTTCATTAACGCCGTGTGACAAGACAGTTAAATTTACAATGATGTTTTGTATTTTACATGCTAGAATAACAGTATCCTTAATGAGCAGTGGATATTTTATTTCCGCCCAAAACCACAGACGTCCAGGCCCTGCTAACGTAATATATTGAAGTAATCGATTGTCAGGTGTTCAGTCTCGGCATTGAGTGACAAAGTGGTTCCATTAGTTCAGTGTGAGTTGGCAATCCTAACCCATGGGTAGTCATTAATGTCAGGACTGGAGGGCGAATTCAAAATAAAACAATATTTGGCCGTATCAATGTCTCGAGTGACCAATTACGGTTTGGTTGGATCAGTCTCGTCGTCTATAACCAATAATTTTATTGCGAGGTAGACCTATTCTACATTACAAACATTGGCAGACCGAGCATCCATCACTTTTCTATACAGTGGCGCCATCTGTGAACAAAAATCAAGATCTAGTGTGATTTGAATTAACTCCCCCTGTTAGAATTACATCCAATCCATAAGAAATGGTCTTACATCTCGCATCCAATCATTATGGTGTCACACAAACTACTCGATTCGATAACCTCACGTAAAATTAGCTTTTACATGTTACTAATGCGCGAGGCGCGCATTTTTGATACATAAAATATCTCTGAAAGTTCATTATACCAAACCGAATTATAAATCACTTAATTGGACAAGTCAAAAGCAATCAGTGCCAAAACTAAAAATTACACATTGGTTTTCATTTCTGTTCTTTATCGTTATATATGGATTACGCAGTAGACTAATAACGATACAGATCTCTGCATCTAGTTCTTAGTTACAGCAGACTCTATACGCAGCGGCTATTCTGACATAACATCTGCTACAGACCAGTACAACGTCTGCTAAAACAAGGCCGATTGACCAGCGATTCCCACTTATTTTATGAACCAGAATCTTTCAAACTAGGAAAGCGTAATCCCCCAAAAGCTGAAGTATCAAGTTATTTAAATAGAAATCAAATTATTTGCAATCTTTGGTTATATAAATCTCCCATAAATGTGTTATAATTTGAACAGTAACTCACCGCGGTACAACTGAACAACTGGCGAAGTGAACATTCTCTGGGCCAGATCAGTCAGAAGATTAAGATAGCTACCTTAAGCCGAGAGACAAACTGTATTTGGTTCATTGGCTTGTTTTATTAGCAAACTACCCCACCCACTAACTCCCAAAAGCTGAACCAAGATATAACTTTATTGTATTCAAGTTCTCGTCTTTTCGGGCTACATACTCTGGTATAGGTTTAACTGAAATGTGATTTTCAGATATACTATCTGCAGACTGACAAGGCGTTTTCTTAGGATTAACTTAATTGCCAAATCTGTAGTCTCTCGTAATAGTGTTGACACAACCTAGAATTATCGAAGTTCAGTGCCGTATCATATATATTACGGACATTATCGCCTCCAGTACAGGTGACCTGTCAACTATCACTATCACTGACTATCACAGGAAGTTACCAGGAAATGTGAAGCTAGTAGTTAGCATGATCTGTACCAGAGAGCCCTATACTTACTACACGAACATTTGATGAAAGAGTAATTTTTCCAAAGTCAACTTTGGATAATGTTTGTGACAAAGATCATATTAATTGTGTCTGCTTGTAAGTATGATAACCTGATTAAGATAATATTACCCAAAGACGGGGCCGTGCTTTGTTGAAAGTTGAATTGCTGTGCGCCCATCTTGAACACGGTGGTTGCCTGTGGTTGCAGATATCGCGGGGGTGATTTTTACGAGATTACTTCCCGCTTGTCAACCATACACAACGGTAGTGCAAATAATTTATATAAAGCGAAATACCATTGAGTACGACGTAAGACACCAATAAATAAAAAATCATGCACAGAATCAACTAATCTCAATGGAGATTTTGTTAGCTTTGACCTCTATTCATCTTAAGTAAATTGGCTCACGTTTATTCTGTTATATGTAGGTTTTGGGTACCAACATATCCAAGTGAAATAAAATTATTTTTTTCTTTTGTCTCTTCCAGTGTATTGGTAGGCTGTTGTCCTATGTACAAACGGGAATTTCCGGTGGCTTTCGCAAATGCTTCTTCTCGATTTTCGTGAGTGGTGGGTTGGAGTTCCGTTTGCCCAGCAGTGCTCTTCTGAGGAAGCCGATTTGTTTAACGTGGTGTAAATGTCCTGCAATGTTTGTTTTTACTGCCAGCGACATCACCATGTGGAGGTAAGGTATCCATTGTGATAGCATGTCGTTCGGGAAATAACCTGTATATAAATCCCCAAACTGATATCAAATTTAGGATCATTGTTTTCAACGGAAACATGGGTAATTGATGATAGTTACATACATATAATACGCTTTAGTCCACTGGAACAGCAATAAAACAATGAAATAAATAAATAGACCTGCTAAGATGTTATGTTATAGCGTAACTGTGTCAAAACACATTTCTTGAAAACAGCAAAGAAAAATCAAAAGCCCCGCTTGCGGTACATGATACGTTCGTCATTTAAAGAACCATTGGAGTCAATATTGTCATACATAAGAGTTATAGTCATTAATGAGCGATTTAGACAGCCTGATGATCAGAGAAGTAAACTGTAAGTACTCCTGTGTGGATGAACTACAAGATGAGATGAGGTCAGCTTGTTGAACCACACAATTTTGCTGGGCTTTCCACTATTTGCAATTACCTTGACCTTTGACCTGGTTGGCCGAAACATGTTTTCGTTCTTGCGATGTTCGTGTTAAAGTTTCTTCAAAATCAGTCAAAAAAGTTGGTTTCAGAGTGATGAGAAAAAACACAAAAATACAGATTTGTAGTAAAAGTCTATTTGATCTTTGACTGTTGTGACTGAAACGTAAAAACGTGTTAAAGCATTTGAAAAATGAAATTCGTTGGAAGCTACCATTTTTATGAATAATATAAAAATATTTTATTCTGTTCATTTCTCTAGGTTGTGATCTTTAGGCACCCATCAATACCGTTAACGCTGGGGGCATCATTACAAACTATTTGCAGTACAAATAGTTCAAATAATAGTTCAAGTTTCGTGCCGATCAAATTGGAATAGCAAAGCCTTAGCATTGTATCAAATGCGTCCCCATAGAACAGCAATAGCACGAAGAGGATAATCAACTAAGATACCAATGCGCTATTTAGTTTCTTTAGCGAACCTGTGGAATCCAGTAAATCACGGGGAATCAGAGAGAAATGGCTAGTTGATAAACACAAGCTTAGATTCGGACATATCCGTCGTAGTGCCGAAGGTACGCGAAGTTTGTCACAAATGAAGTAAACCAAGACACGTAGAACACTCGCTTCAGTATTATGATACAAATTATATCAGTAGCTATATATTGTAAGATGGTTAACTGATATAGCAGCTACATGCTTCACAGATCGCTATTAGTTTCAGGTACACAATTGGTTAATAAGTTTCATGAAAATTGAGGTTTTGTTAACGCGTCTGCTGCGTTTCCATTGAGAAAATGAATTGGCTGTATATATTAATATTTATATGAAAGGTGTTTTACGATTTACTCAATAATATTTAACTTATATGACAACTTGTACGAGGGAAAACCTGGAATAAAGTCTATCTCGCAAACTTCGCAGCCACCTGAGAAGTTTCCTTTTATACCTAAGCTCCACAGCGGGAATCGAACTCATTCCGGGTACAGCGAAGGGGATTCAGCAGTGGCGGTTTCAAGTAACCACGAAAATATAGACACACCGGACAAAATGTGAAATAGCATCAAGCCCGTCATTCAAAACAGCAAACCATATTTTGGTCTGTCTACATCGCCAATTCATACGTTTTCCGGATATAAAAGTATTTTCGATAAACTTGTAGCCGACCCTCGCTCGGGCTTTATGTGGGTTGGTCCGCGAGCCACCAGCTGTATATCGTCGATTTTATGGCTTTAAACCCAGTTTCCCTCCCATCATATAGCTGGCCAATGACCTGTAAATTGGACTTCTAGTCTTGTTGTTCTAACATCGGAAAATAAATAAGTAATTATTTCAACCGGACACATTTTGAACCTGACACAGTCACCGTGTAAAGGCCCAATACCGACAATATATTAAATCCGAGTATATTGCGGAAAAAAGTTTTAATCAGTCGCGTATATTATAAACACACATATAATGTCTTAAAATCAAATAAATTCGCTTATTAAATAATGGCGCACACAGTTATAATGACTACGGACTGCAAGCGCCATCAATATCAATTTCCTTTCCTGTCCGTCAATTTGTCTGACATTTTAAATAAGACTAACGTTATGAAATATATGAGGAACACCTAACTAGGTGACAATTAACAGACTTGATTTAAATTTTTCGTTTTGGTAGATTGTCAAAGTATTTTGTGTTTTACTCTTATAGATATAAACAATACTAGCTCTGAACACTTTTCAGACATAGGACCACGTAGCGAACAATTTACTTGTTTGCTTGATTGAGGTTCTACGCTGTACTTAAGGTCACTAATATGGCGTGCTCTCCCAATCGGTACAGATAACTTCTTTAAATGACGCTGGTAACACCGAAAAGACACACGGCAAAAAAAAAAAAGCAAGACACCACAACAAATCAGATTCTTCGTTTGTTTTAGAGACTTGCTTTATTTATACTTGTGATTTTATGCCTGATATACTGTACATGAAGCAAGACTTGATGGATTGGACTTTCAACTTCTGGATTGAATGACAAGCAATGTTTAAGAGCAGATACTAGGACCGTTATAAAGATTATGGATATAATTAAATCCTTAGGACAAGGGTGTTAAATGGCTTATAGTATACAGAGGGATAACAGTAAGAAACAAATCTGTACTCAGATGAAAAGGTATAAAACATTAAAAACCATTACGGAATATACAAAAAAAACAAGAACCAATACGAAATAATCAATAGATAATAACAAACAAAAACATGGCGGCTGAACAGGTGTTTATAACCACGGCAGAAGGGGTAAGTGGTGTAACAACGCGATACCTGATTGATCACATAAAGATTACAAAATGTGCATGAAGTAAATTATGTGAACTTTATGAGAAGCTGCCATCCACGTATTGCATTCGGCATAGTTTTCCCACAGATCAGGGCCATTTTAACAATACCACAAATTTGACACTTGGGCTAAGAAATCTATCGAAAGCCTTTTACGCCAAACTTCCAGAAAGCTGAAAAAAATTTCTGCACACATTTTTTTGTGCACATTTCTGGTATAATTCAAGAAAAAGAATCAATCATATAAGATAATTTATGTTTTGTTTGTTTGATTGGGGTTTTACACCGTCGTCAAGATTATTTCACTTATTTGACGGCGTGTGAATGACACAACCGTAAACGAGGCTGGCTACATGCATGACTGGAGAAAACATTTACATAACATTAAAAAAACAGGACATTACAAGAAATTGGCAACCTGTGCACCTTAGCTCAAAGCACCAGGGCACAGCTAATTTATATTAATGACTTTACATCCAAAAATGACAACAAGATGCTGTCTTAACTACAAAATGGTGAAGGCCTATCACATGATTTTCTGTTGTGTTACTTCACAATTATATAAAACGATTAATGTTAATTCCGATCAATGCTAAACTGCAAGATTTGTACCTCTAAACGCCATTGACTTCGAGTTGGTCAGTGGATATTTTTTGTCTTTTCAGTACAATCATTGAGTTTGCAGCGTCTGTGTTGCTTATAACAGTTTTGCCGTCATCATCGGAATATTTTCTAGTTGATTTTGAACAATCACATAGGGATTTTCGAAATTTCTTTGAAAAAATAATGTATGTGATAATACTGACTGAAAATGTTAGGTAGTACAGGAGCTGTAATACGTGCTGGGTCATATACTGTTCCGGTGTAATGTCAACTGAAACACCCATTAAGATCATAATCAAAAACGTAACGCGCACAATATGGCTCGGCAACGCCATCACAATGAAAGACACGGAAACAGCCGATAGCATCCGAGTTATTTGTTGTTGCATGACAACGCTCATAGACACGCGCAGGCCGTTGTACATTCGCCGATTCCTTGCTTTAGACATCCACACAGCCTCAAAGGACATGGCCAGCAGACCCAATATGGTAGCTGAGGGAAGAATTAATGTCACAGCTGTGTCCACATAGGTGTAAATAGAATTCAACACGTGGAGATCTCCGTTTCGCTGACAGACCTGATATCCTTCATTAGAACCTACATGATTTAGCCATAATACTGGTATGTATAAAACAAAAGCCGTTCCCACTGTGGCACCTATGAACCATTTGGCTATTTGTATAGTACACAATTTCCCCACTTTAAACGGGTACCTTATTCTTATGAGATTCTCAAATGTTAAAGCCACCACGAACCATACCGAAATGAACGGACTGCTGTATGTCAGATATAGCACCAACTGACAGACACCTTTCTTGTGTAAAGTGTACACTTGTATGTTCTCTAACCACACTATAAACGTACAAATGAGGAAGATGATGTCCGAAATTGACTTACCCATTAAGTACAACCCACACGATGCCTTTCGGAACGATTTAATAGAGAATATGATGACCGCTAGTATATTTGCCGGCACACCAAAAGCTAATATCACGGCCAAGGAATACTTATCAATATCCGTTGTTAAATCGAATATTCTGTAGTCTGCATTGAAAAATTGGTTTGTATAGTTTTGAAAATGTACACCACTGGAATTACCCCAAGATGAGTTGGGCATCTCAGATTTACGACCATTCATATTGTTCATATAATCGAGCCAATTTAAAAGGTAATCCCAGCTCCTCCTCGAATTATAAATCAAGTCCTGGATAAAGCTGACAATACAATTTCACATTAAGTCCACGCGATGGCATTCCTTTTCAAGAAGACATAGTAGAACGAACACAATGTAAGATTTGATAACGTATCCAAGGAAACAGTCCCACGGAAAGAATTCCTCAACGCTCAACTCGCCAGCATCAATAAACGCTTTTAAACGAAAATGTACCGTTGTGTTGATTCCTTAAAATATCAACGCTTGAAAGGATTTATGAACAGATTCGGATACGAGGCTGATGCTTGAAATAAAAAAAGCACAATATTAAAGTAACAATTCCAGTCCTTTGTATTCTTGAATAGGCTTTGACCGGGCTGTTTCTAACGGTTAACTGGATTCCTAACAGCACTTTCTCAGCGAGACAGGTTGATCTGTAAACATAACGGAGAGAATATAATTATATATTGTGAAGGCTGTACATTAACCTCAAATCAATGTAAGGCAAGGTCACATGTTTTTATTCCATTTATAACCTTTTGATCTGTAAGTTATGTCATGCGAATTTTACAGCGTGCCCAAGGAGAGGAGATTCCTAAACAGCAAGGGATCACCTGAACCAAGAAAACAGTCACAACAGCAAAGTTTCTTTTATCTGTCTCTCTTTGGTATTTTAATACGACAAAAATCAAAAGCATAAATGTGACAAACGTCTGCTGTTGGGTAAACTTGGGTTTGCTTGTCTGTTTGATTGAGGTTGTCCACCGTACTAAGGTTATTTCACTCATATAACGGCGTGCGATTCCAAAACTTGAATGATGCTGGCAACAAAGATGGCAATACATTTACAGGAGGAAAACATGATACCACAATAAGTCAGCTTCTTAATTCCTCTTATCTCAGAGGGCACCAGGTCACAGGGGGCTCCCACCCAACGACCCGCAGTAAGCTTGAGTTCCTCCCACATCAACACTGTTAACTTACCGACGTCCATATTCGTTATACCGGTAAGAGTAGTAGAACAAGAGATTACACAGTGTATGCTCATCTGTTAAATCGCCCAATGCTATATGAATTATGATGCTTCGTTTTACATATAAACATCTGCCTCCTTGCCAATGTCTTTTTCGAAATTGCATGTTTCAATTAGCGGAAGTCATCATTTATCATTCATAATCGCGAAAATATTACATTCCTAAATTGCCGGTGTCGTGGGCAAAGCATCGGTAGTTTAAATCAGGCAGATGTGAATCGAACACGCAATTAACTTTTGCTATACAATAAAAACATGAAGTAATTGTTTTACCGAGCAGTATATCTGAGCTGTTACCACCTAACTAGGAAGTCACTCAAGTATAACATTTCGATAAATGTAAAATGTTTCCATATTTTGAGTGGAGCTTTGAAATATACTCTTCTAGTCTAGTCTCACCTCTGTATAAGCGGTTTTGATTGTATAGGCTCGTATGGTAGTAACAAACACAAGCCTGTTTTTTCCATTGATAAATTAGAACCCTTGAATCTATAAAGTCCCAGATAATGTCTGTTAGAGTATGCAGTAATTCATTGTGTGACAGACTAGGATGAAGATTAATTCTCGAGTGTTGGAGGTTATCGATTAGAATGGACTAAAGAAGATTGATCTGGCTGAAAAAAGGAAACCAGATCGGTCACCAGAAACACTTGTACGATAAATATTTTTGTGTTGATCACAAGTTCATCACTGAAGTATTGAAAGGACATCGACCCAGATAACATTTATATAGCAGCTTGCCATACATATTCACCTACACATATTGATTCGTATTTGTGACGATCAATAATTTGTCTTAGGTTATTGGTTTTTGGTGCAAATTGAAATCAATGAAAGTCAAACCTACATTGGAGATTGTTTTGTTTTGATTAGGAATTACGTGGTAATTAAGCTCAATTCTCTCAAATGACTGCGTGCAATGCGGCGAGCGATTACATATTCCAACAGATAGGTAATATTTAATATACCCTTTAACCAACACATTCATTTTGAAGGGGTAGTAAACCTAAAAACGAAGAGGCCTCTGAGTACATAGGCTGTGCTGGGTTCAAACATAGCATCCTGTGTGATTGGGCATTTTACATACGTGATACTTGCTACTTTCAGGAACATTGTGTATTGATACTGAGTGGTTATATTACCTGAGAATGTGCTTTGGGTGGCAAGAATAAGTAGAAAATTTCAGCCATAATCGATATCATAACCGCTTATTGATTGATTTATTTGATTTGGGGCTTAACGTCTTATTCATTGTATCTCACTTATTTGATGACTATGCGTTGTCGATATATGTTGGAAACACGGATAAAGCGAGTAAAACCACCCCACGAACTCCGTAGCCACCGGACATCTTTCGTTATATACATGTTGTCCAAAGGGACTTCGAAACTTTCTAGTCAAAGTGGATGGAACTCAAACTACTTCTCAAAGTGGTTAGTTTATCGGATTTATCAAAACCAGCTGACTAAATTATGGATATTTCAATATGGCAGAGGCATTATTGTAATGGACTATTTAAGTAAAAATTGTCTCCTTGAGACAAGTTCATACAATTGTTGAATACATGATCTAGGTAAACTAATGAAAAGCCATCACACAATTTACGACGACGAGGCAGACATGCCAATAACGTTGCTGTAGGTAAAACTATACATACATGGAGGGCTAATATTTGCTGTGTGTTTAAACGACAAGTAATGTAAGTATTTGGTGCCAGTAATCAACATGGCAGTGGTATTCAAATTATATAAACCACTAGAGACCGTTTTATTAGAATCACCAACCTGATCAAGAGAAATCTCCTATGTATGTCGAAAACAAGACCTTGTTTTCCGCCTGATTGTGGGGCTCAGATTTTGACTTATACAGTGCTATAATCTTGGCTGGGAATTATATCCAAAAATGTGTCGAGTATAGTAGACAATTATTCACACGATGGGAACTTGGTAGAAAACGTACGGGACGCACCATGAGAATTACCTGACATTACATGATAGTTATCAAAATGTCTCAATGAGGCTACAGTGATGTACATGTATCTTTTCCTTGTCATACACAGGAAATATCGCGAGACCAGATTGTTAGAATCACCTGGTCAACAAAATGGCGACAGCAGCTTGTCTTGGCTACCTGAAAAGAGGAGTGGATCATGTTAGCTTAGAATAACCTAGAATATCGATTGGTTTAGCTCTTTTTATTTCGAGACAAAGCAATGCCTCGAAATACAATAATTAAGCTATGCCTTAAGGCAGTTGTTTTGAATTTAAGAAACTGACTAAAAACATAATTTGAAACTTAGTGCCTAAAACATAACAAGAAACTTGCTAACGGCCTATGAATGGAAGTTTACACACACTTCTACTCACCACTGTCCATATAGTCATCTCCTAAAAGGTAATCTAACGGAAAATAAAATGGTGCAGGGTGATAATTGTCAGAACTCAGCTGCCAGCAGATGTTACCGAAAATAGTATTTGAACTCTTCGTTCTAATTCAAGAACTACGATACAACTTCCTTTACATGTATGCCGGACTCAGAATTATAACACGTCTTATTTTAACCGTGTAATATGGCTATGGAATGCATTACCTGACAAATTTCGGTCAATTTCGAAAAATGCACATGGACACTCCATTGCCACTGTCCCCGACACAAATAGTAGTATGTCGTCGACACTGTTGTTAAAGAACAATATATATATATATATATAAATACAAATAAATATTTATTCTCTTTTTTTACTATGCCAGCTTTTACCTAAA
>JAVFBZ010028011.1:0-11196 GCA_032466195.1 Katharina tunicata
CTGTGAATTCCAGTGCCCAGCACCCACATTCTGATAATCAGCAGGACCCAAAAAACAATTCGACAATCTTTAAACAACTATTCCGCAGAACAGACGTTTGTCGGAATGCAGGCATACAGAGATGGGACGGGAACATTCTAGTTTAATAAAGCCTATCTCCGGTACTTTCCGTCCCTTCAGATTATCGGCTTTAGTGTTATGACAGGCCATTTTTTAGCCAATTAGTGGTGTATTTATCGCAACAGGGAATACTTGTATCGCATGTATATAAACGTATCCTAAAATACATCAACTGCATTTCGCGCCCATAAAAATCTACATACACAAGGTAACAGCAAAGAAAATGAAGTAATAAAATATAACTATTTAGCATAACATTAGGTCGAAATGACCAATGCCACAAGAGAATCAAGTCACACGAAAGAGTTTAAATTTCTCCATAGGTAAATTAAACAGGTCAAGCGTCGGCAACAGCGCTATGACGTTCACCGATATAATATAAATGCCTAGTCAGTAAATACAAAAAGTGAATCAATGGGCCGTTTTACACAAATGATAACGGGCACTGTCTTTGTATATTTTAAAACTGGAGAGTATTATATTATTGGTTCGATTTATTAATCACGAAAGAATTGGTCTCTTTAATGTAGAGACAGTAATCTTTTTCACAAAAACGCTATATTGAAGGTATACAATCCAAATTATCCAAACATTGAACTAAAACTACGTGCCATTGATTTGAATTCCATGAATTCCACCCATAAAAGAACTAAAGAATGTTTAAGATTTCGGATAGACACTAGACGTCTTACGGGTGGCTCAGACTACATAAATGTGTTATGTGCCTTATAATTCCCATAGTTATTAAATAACAACAGCTTTATATGTCCAGGCAGACACTCTAGAACTGCCTTGCATTATTTTCCTCTCTTCATAGCACTACCTTCAAAATGTTATTTCCCAGCCGTCTTTTAACATTATTGAATAAATTATATCAGATAGAACAAAATAAATTTTCACAAGGGATTTCGTTTTAATTCTACCCCCAAATTTACATGAGATTGAAGTCGCCACATCCATATCTGGCATCCAAAGGAAACATTTAACTTTCTGACTTTATTCATTATTCCAAAGTAAAAACACAGTAATAGCTTTTTGACAAATGTCACAATTCCACATAACTCAGCCCGAAGAAAAGACAAGGTCATTTATGGTTATAAATCACCTGTACATTTAGCAGAAACCCTTTCCACACATTCACATCAATTGCAAACAATTTCTGGATAAAACGATTATCTTTCTGCAATAGCTTAAAAATAAATTTAACCTTTGCGCTTCATTATTTCAACGGAATATTGCGTAATTCATAGCGTAATCTTAACCTTTGCGCATCTGTCTCATTATTTGTAGAAATTTCGTGTGAGAGCAAGTTGAAGTAAAGAACAAATATTGCTTTCTTTTCCATGCAGTTGGACTTAACGATAGTATTTTATTGTTTAACGTAGTTTTATTCGTACATAATTTCCAGTGTTTAGTGCAAAATCAAAGTGAAACTTCTTTGAAACCCCGAAGAAAAATATGATTTTTCTTCAAATAAGTCTTATTAATAGTTTATTCAGAGTGGAAAACATAGAAAAGAAGAGTGTCAAATATTCACTTTTTGAGGAATAATAGACACTAAACACTCTCTGCGCAGCTAATAAAGACTCACGGATTGATGTACCTTTGTAATTTGTGTGCCTTGCTAGGCTGCTCTATTACAACTTAGTCAAATATCCTGGCGTAATCAGAACACGTCAACTGAATTCAGTCTCCTAAGCTAATCCTGATCAGACTAAATACAGATCATCGATCATTTGTTTAAAATATAAAGATCTGAAACACTGCCTCTTGAACGTGTACCGCATTCACTTTCTGATAATCTACAAGAGACAATACGTCAACTGAGGTCCCGACAAAATAAATACAACAATCTGACCCGCACTGTATGTCTTAATGATGGTATTATTCATTGGGGGATGATGCTCTCCATGTGGACATTACAGGAAGTAAATTGTCAACTGAAATGCATAAAATGATGGACATAAACACAAAAATTCTAATCGTTCACCAATTTATGACCAGTGCTCACAATTAAAATGTTTCAAGAATCAATAAACCTTTTTTAACTGGACAAGACGCCTGAATTTAGTTCCAACTTATGTACAAAACCAGTCCTTAGGTACAATTTAAAAAAACAATCTTTACGTAATGAACTAACATAGACTGAATTCAGTATAACAAACCAAATGTGATCCGATTGCATACAGATAATTCATCGTTTGTCAAACATATTAAGCTATCAATTCCTCTTTCACGGACACGTTTACAGAATCATATCTTCAGGAGACAACACGTCTGTTGAGGTTCAGGAAAAGTAAATAACAGTTTTATCAGCCTGTTTGCTCAAAATACCAGACTAAGGACATATTTCGATTTGTTTAAATCAATAGCGATTTTACCAGCCTTGTCTGCGCAAACAACAAGGCTACAATATGTTCTTTCAACATCCACTGTTCAATCCAACTTATATTGCCTAACCAACACGTGAACTAGAACTACGTGATTTGTATAGAAATTCAAAGTATAAAAGAAAGAAAGAGTATTAAAGATATCTGGCAGACATTACACGGGTAGTAGGGATCTCATACTACATCTGATGTCATGTGTCTTATATTGCCTAATAGCTATTGAACAACAAGTGGGTTTAATGTTGAGCCATACACTGTTAAATCGACTCGCATTCTTTGCTCTTTCTTCATATACCTAACCCTCAAAACCCTTTTTCTCAGCCATCCTGTAACACTATTGAATGAATTATAGAAGATTTCACAAAAGAGCTTCCGCAATGATTTCCTTTGCAAATAATACTCCAATCTACATGAGATTGAAGGGGCAACTTTCATATATGGCATTCTGTATTTAGGAGAAGAAAACAAAACACAAAACTAACTGTTTAACAAATGTCACAATTCCACATAACTTAGCACGAGGAATGCAGTTTAGTTGACAAAGTCATTTATAGTTATAAATCACCTGTACATTTACCAGAAACCCTTTCCACACATTCACATCAATTGCAAACAATTTCTCGATAAAACGGTTACATTCTCCTGATCTCTTTCCGGATATTAAAAGACATTTCACCCTTATCGCCGTATTATGTCAACGTGATGTTGCGTAATTCATAACATAAACTTAACCTGAGCACATTTGTCTCCTTCTATTCGGGAAATTTCAAGAGAAATAAAGAAGAAATATTGATTTAGGTTTTAATAGGGATTTTTATTGCAATTTTACGGCATTAAAAGGTTTAATGTCTTTTTATTAAGAAAATAAAACGCTGATTAATCGTTAAGGTATTCTTTGGTTTTTTTTATTAATTATCTTATGGTAACAAGTTTGAAACTAAAGAAAATCTTTGTTTTGACAGTTGGGTTTTACATATTTAATTGTTACTGTATGATCACAATATATCTAGGATCTTTAATTTGCTGCAGTCAAGTCTAGCCGTGCTTACATTTTATCATGTCTGCTCTAAAAATCAAAATTCACCTACTTGTCTAACTTCAAATGCAACAAAATCTTTTAATAAAAAAACAGATCTGAATTATATTACATTTGTGCTAAAATTGGGCGAATATTTAAGTCACTTACTCGTCTTATAACGATTAATAAAAGCTAAAGACAATCTGCTCGGTTGAGCTGTTTGGTTTTATTTTGATTTCTCATTCATTTGGGCTTGCTAGACCCATAGCTTTTCAATTGAAATCCAATATCCTCATGGCTATAGCAACATCAACTGAATTCAATCTCCGAATCTCAGCGCTACCAGATTGAAAATATTAAGCTATGAATTCCACCTCAAATGAAACGTGCACTGTATTCACTTTATGTTAATCAACAAGATGTTTTATGAATATGTAAACTTTTCTCCATGGAACAAGACGCCTGCTAAGGCCCAGGTAGAATAAATAATACAATATGAACCGCATTTTATGTTTTAATTGTCTAGTATTATTCATTGGGCACCGATGCCTTCCGTGAACGCAATACAGGATATATATATTCTAAAGTGTTTCAGGGAAAACATCCACATTGTGGACATAAACTAAACACTTCTGAACTAAATACAATTAAATGCGTATTTTCTCCAATATCTCTAATTTACTATCCTACCGTATGATACTTTTTAAAAACAAATGTATACATCTAAAATATCATTTTGAAACCGTTCAAAATTATTTGCTTGATTGATTGAATCTAGAAATTAATTTGGCTAGCCAGACTTATACACTTCTTTACAAAACCATAGTCCTTTAATTCCATTTAAATAGACAATCTTTACACAAAAAGCCAGGATAGGCTGAATTCATTCTCCGATACCAAACGTGACCAGTTTGCATCCAGATAATTGATGGTGTGTCAAAAATATTAGGCTGTGAATTCCATTTCCACAGCAACGCACCCCGTATTCACATTCTCTTAATCAACTAGACCTAAAAACATTTCAAGAATTCTGGCGACGAGACGTCTGCTGATGTTTAGTCAAAATAATTATAGGGATGACATCAGCCTTGCCAGCACAAATTACCAGACTAGAGACATTTTTCTATTTGTCGTATTGGTCACTAACTAATTTAGCCGCTGACTATGGATAAGCTGCAAAGTTTCTTACATCTCAGCTCCTGTGTTGAAATCCACAAGGTAAAATGTTTAGATGCAGTTTTTGATATTCAATTTAAGTCATTTATCAGATTTCATTTACGTTACCAGACGCCCTTTGATAGTTTGCCCGTGTGTGAAATGGATGACACTGCATTGTACTTTTATGGAACTTTTTTTCAGTTACTTCAAATTCAAAATTGATGCATAAGATCATTGGCATTCCATTTTTTATTTATTTTTTTCAAAATAGTTAACTAAAATACTACCATATGCACAGGAGATTGCAACTATCAATGTGGTGCCTTATCACTGTTGACAGTTTACTTGACTTTATGTCAAAATGGCCTTGAGAAGTTTATGGCCTTTTGTATCCCATTGTCACTGAATATGTACTTTACATGTTATTTGAGGCAAAATTTGTGAACCTATGCTCCAGACCCCTCTAAGCTGTGGAGTGTTAAGGCCCATAAAGGAAGACTTTAAATCGCTGGTCTATCACTCCAAGTTAATTAAACAGCCAACTTTACAATTATTTTTGATATTTGACCGGGAGGCATAATTTCGAAAACTGCCCGATTCCATTTACCTTCGATTTATTGACACAAAAAAAAAACATGACATCTCACACATCTCTTGGTAATTTCCGTAAGCCTGTCATCATTTTCTTCAAAACAATTACATTAATAGTCGTCTTTGATTATTTTACTTGTCATAGTAACTATCGCAGAAATGTTTATAAGCAAATGTGTATCAGCAGGTAAGTATTGCAAAATAACCTTGTCTATCTTTAAGCGAGAACTTTTTTTGGTCTTTTTATTAGTTAATGAACTTCATTTGGGCAACACACCGAATTTCAGGCCGGGCTCCGCGATTGCATAACAGATAATTTATCGTTTGTCAAAAATATTTAGATTTTAATTTCGATTTTTTTACTAATTCCGTTTGCCTTGATTTTTACAAGATTTGATGTTTGTTCAAAAATTAAAACATTCACGTTAAAATGAAAATTATTCATTGGGTGAAATCTACCAGTTATTCGAATTTAAAGGAAAGAGGGCTGGCCATATTTGCTCACAAAGATTTGGATCCATCTTCGGCGAATGACCTTGATTGGAACGAGCCAACATTTTGAACTTTATAAGGGGACTTTATATGGAGAGCCCTATGATGTTAGAAATTATTTTACCATTTTAGTGTTATTTATAAATGTCTATGAACTTGAGCGAAAGATGACCACAGTCAGCAGCCTAATATGATGATCTATTTGTTAGCAGTTATGGTTGAGTTTACCTACGCATAAAGCTCTGCAGACGCATCTACATATTTAGATGAGAAAAAGATTTAAAAGCTCGACAACAAATGTATTTTTAACACATTTTTTCGAAAAGAAAGAGTGTTTCATTATGTATTTTTATTTATAGAAATGGTGTTTAACGTCGTACTCAAGGATTACGTTTGTGTTTGTTTAATATGGCCATTTATTTCGCTACTCTACCGAAATTCTCTTCTTTAACAGGGCATTCAATGGATTCATTTGAAACAAAATATCATCATTTAATCGATACACATCAATTAAATTCAGTCTGTCCAATCGAACCGGATCAATATAAATACAGATCATCGATCGTTTGTCCAAAATATTAAGCTGTGAATTCCAGTGCCCAGCATCCCCATTCTGATAATCAGCAGGATCAAAAAACTATTCAACAATCTGGAAACAATTATTCAGCAGAACAGACGTCTATTGGAATGCAGGCATACAGAGATGGGACTCGAACATTGTAGTTTAACATCGTCTATCTCCGGTATTTTCCGTCACCTCAGATTATCGGCTTTAGTGTAATGACAGGCTTTTTTTTTTTTAGCTAAAACCAGTATATTTTCCGCTACATGCAATACTTATATCGCATATAGATAAACAAATCCTAAAATACATCAAGTGCATTCTGCGCTCATAAAAATCGACAAAGAGCAGGTAACACCAAAGAGAATGAAGAAACAAAATAGAACTATTTAGCATAACATTAGATCGAAATAACCAATGCAACATAAGAATCAAGTCACATGAACGAGTTTAAATTAATCAGGTCAAGCGTAATCAGTCTCGCTATGACGTTCACAGGTTTATTCTAAATACCTCGTCATTACATACACGAAGTAAACCAATGGACCGTTTGATACAAATGGTGACGGGCACTGTCTTTGTATATTATAAATCTGGAGAGTTTGATATTATTGGATCGATTTATTGACCACGAAGGAATTGAAGGAAGGAAGGTCTCTATGATGTATAAGCCAGTAATCTTTTTCACAAAAAGGCTATATTGAAGGTATACAATCCAAATCCAGAGGTATAATATCCAAACCTTGAACTAAAACTACGTGCCATTGATTTGAATTCAATCAATTTCACCCATATAAGAACTAAACAGTGTTTAAGATTTTGGATAGACATTAGACGTCCAAAGGGTGGATCAGACTACATAAATGTGTTATGTGCCTTATAATTCCCATAGTTATTAAATAACAAAAGGGTTATATGTCCAGGCAGACACTCTAGAACTGCCTTGCATTATTTTCATCTCTTCATAGCACTACCTTCAAAATGTCATTTCCCAGCCGTCTGTTAACATTATTGAACGAATTATAGAAGATAGCACAAAAGAAATTTTCACAAGGATTTCGGTTAAATTTTACCCTCCACTTTAAATGAGATTGAAGTCGCCACATCCATATCTGGCATCCAAAGGAAACATTTAACTTTCTGACTTTTTTCATTACCCCGAAGTAAAAACACAGTAATAGCTTTTTGACAAATGTCACAATTCCACATAAATCCGCCCGAAAAAACTGCTCAGCTGACAAAGTGATTTATTGTTATAAATCACCTGTACTTTTAGCAGAAACCATTTCCACACATTCACATTAATTGCAAACAATCTCTGGATAAAACGATTATCTTTCTGCAATAGCTTAAAAAGAAGTTTATTCTTCGCGCTTCATTATTTCATTAGAATATTGCGTAATTCATAGCGTGATCTTAACCTTTGCGCATCTGTTGAAGTATAGAACAAATATTGCTTTTGTTTTCCATGCATAGTTGGACTTAACGACACTTTTTACAACGTTTAATGTAGTTTTATGATACATAATTTCCCGTGTTAAGAGCAAAATCAAAGTGAAACTATCTTTGAAACTATAGTTGTCATCTCCGAACAAGACGATGATATTCCTTCAAATGGGTCTTATTAATAGTTTGTTCAGAGTGAAAAACATAGAAAAGAAGCATGTCAAATATTCACATTTTAAGGAATGATAGACGCTAAACACTCTCTTCGCAGCTAAGCGTCACGGATTTTTGTACCTTTGCAATGTGTGTGCCTTGCCAGGCTGATCCATTACAACCGAGTCATATACCCTGGAGTAATCAGAACACGTCAACTGAATTTGGTCTCCTAAGCTAATCCTTATCAGATTGAATACAAATAATCGATCGTTTGTTTAAAATATAAAGCTCTGTGTCCCACTGCCTCTTCAACGTGTAAGCATTCACTTTCTGATAATCTAAGACGTTAACTAAGGTCCAGACAAACTAACTAAAACAATGTGACCTGCACTGTACGTCTTAATGATGGTATTATTCATTGGGTGATGATGCTCTCCATGTGGACATTACAGGGAGCAAATTGTCAACTGAAATGCATAAAATGATGGACATAATCTCAAAAATTATAATCTTTCGCCAATTTATAACCAGTACTCACAGTTCAAATGTTTCAAGAATCAATAAACTCTTTTTATCTGGACAAGTCGCCTACTAAGGTCCCTGCAGAATAACTCAGCAATGCAACCATAATTTTATGTGATAATTATAGGATTTTAATTGGGCGATCAAGCACTTCATGTGGACTATCAAAAATTGACATTCCTTACGGGACACGTTATTTCACTGCATATAAATACCACATTCTCTAAAGACGGAGAACACATACCGCTTCATTTAATAACCTCAAATAAATTTGACTTCAACTTCTTGAGAAAAAAAACAGTCCTTAAGTTCAATTTAAATCAATAATCTTTACGTAATGAACCAAGATAGACTTAATTCAGTATAACAAACCAGATTGCATACAGATAATTGATCGTTTGTCAAACATATTAAGCTATAAATTCCACTTTCACGGACACATGTCCGGTATTCCCATTCCGGTAATCAACTAGACCAAAAAAACATTTCCAGAGTCCATAAGCATATTTTCAGGAGACAAGACAACACGTCTGTTGAGGTTCAGGTAAAGTAAATAACGATTTTATCAGCCTGTTTGCATAAAATACCAGGCTAAGGAAATATTTAGATTTTTTAAAACTAAATAGCGATTTCTGGCAGACATTAGACGGGTAGTAGGGATCTCAGACTACATCTGATGTCATGTGTCTTATATTGCCTAATAGTTATCGAACAACAAGTGGGTTTTATGTTGAGCCATACAGTGTTACATCGATTCGCATTCTTTGCTCTTTCATCATTGGACTACCTTCATAATGCTATTTCGCGACCGTCCTTTAACACTATTGACTGAATTAGAGAAAATTTCACAAAAGAGCTTCCGAAATGATTTCCTTTGTAAATTACACTCCAAACTACATGAGATTGAAGGGGCATCTTTCATATATGGCATTCTGTAGAAATTAACTTTTTAACAAATGTCACAATTCGGCATAACTCAGCACGAGGAAGGCTGTTTTCTTGACAAGGTCATTTATTGTTATAAATCACCTGTATATTTACCAGAAACCCTTTCCAAACTTCCCGTCAATTGCAAACAATTTCTGGATAAAACGATTACATTCTCCTAATCTCTTTCCGAATATTAAAAGACATTTCACCCTTCTCACCGCATTATTGCAAAGTGATATTGCGTAATTCATAACGTAAACTTGACCTGGGCATATTTGTCTCCTTCTATTGTAGAAATCTCATGAGAAATAAAGAAGAAATATTGAATTAGGTTTCAATAGAGACTTTTATTGCAGTTCAATTTTAGGCGATGAAAGGTTTAATGTCTTTGTATAAAGAAAATAAAACGCCGATTAATCGTTAAAGTATTTTTTTTTGTTAATTAATTATGTTATGATTACAAGTTTGAATGAGCCCCTAAAGAAAAATGTTTGTTTTGACTAGTGCGTTTTACATATTGAATTCATTATTAGAAAAACACTGTTACTTAATGATCACAATATTTAGGATCTTTAAGTTGCAGCAGTCAAGTCTATCCCTGCTTATATTTGATCATACCTGCTATAAAAATCAAAATTCACCTACTTGTCTTATTTCAACTGCAACAAAATCTTCTAATTATAAAACAGATCTGAATTATATTATTGTTGTGCTAAAATGGGACGTATATTTCTTAAATAATACGCCTAAAAACAGAGAAGACAAGCGTGTTACTTAATCTCATTATAACGATTATTAGAAGCTAAATACAATCTGCTCGGTTAAACTCCTAAGTTTTATTTAGATTTGTCATCAATTTGGCTTGCCAGACTCCTAGATTTCCAACTGAAATCAAATATCCTCATGTAATCAGAGAACGTCAAATGAATGCAATTTCCGACGCTCAACGCTAGATTGAATACAGATAATCAATCGTTTGTTCAAAATAGTAAGCTATGAATTCCTCTTCAACTGAAACGTGCACTGTATTCACTTTCTGGTAATCAACAAAATGTTTTATGAATCTGTCAACTTTTCTCCATGGTCAGGACACCTACTAAGGTCCTGGTAAAATAAATACAACAATATGAACCGCATTGTTCGTCTTAGTTTTCTAGTATTATTGATTGGGCACTGATGCCTACCGTGAGGGAAATACAGGATATATATTGTAAAGTGTTTCAGGGAAAATAATGCGAGTCGATGTTACAGTGTATGGAACAACATAAAACCCACTTGTTGTTCGACAACTATTAGGCAATATAAGGCACATGACATCAGATGTAGCCTGAGGTCCCTACTACCCGTCTAATGTCTGCCAGAAATCTTAAATATTCTTTTTAGATTTTATACCTTGAATTTCTATACATAGCACGTAGTTTTAGTTCACGTGTTGGTTAGGCAATATATGAAATCATGCTTTTCAAGTTTCCGAACATGTTGGATTGAACACTGAATGTTGGAAGAACATATTTATAGCCTTGTTATTTGTGCAGACAAGGCTGGTAAAATCGCTATTGATTTTTAAAAAATCGAAATACTAGTATGTCCTTAACCTGATATTTTGAGCAAACAGGCTGATAAAACCGTTATTCACTTTTTCTCAACCTCAACATACGTGTTGTCTCCTGAAGATATGATTCCGTAAAAGTTTTTTGGTCTAATTGATTAACAGAATTGGAATACCGGGCACGTATCCGTGAAAGTGGAATTGGTAGCTTAATATGTTTGACAAACGATCAATTATCTGTATGCAATCTGATCACATTTGG
>JAVFBZ010028022.1:13212-24353 GCA_032466195.1 Katharina tunicata
ATATAAGTCGGTGCCTTGTGTGTTTCTTTATATATAAGTCGGTGCCTTGACTGTTTCTTTATATATAAGTCAGTGCCTTGGCTGTTTCTTTATATATAAGTCAGTGCATTGGGTGTTTCTTTATATATAAGTCGGTGCCTTGGCTGTTTCTTTATATATAAGTCGGTGTCTGGCTGTTTCTTTATATATAAGTCGGTGCCTTGGGTGTTTCTTTATCTATAATTCGGTGCCTTCGGTGTTTCTTTATCTATAAGTCGGTGCTTTGACCGTTTCTTTATCTATAAGTCGGTGCATTGGCTGTTTCTTTATCTAAAAGTCGGTGCCTTGGCTGTTGCTTTATCTATACATATGATCATTTGTGTTATCCGTGCATATCGCCTTATTTGGAAAAATTACGAAGCGAGGTTGGGCAGCCAATGGAATGATTTGCTTACAGTGCAACGAACGACAACTCTTTTAGTTTTATCGGTGATTTGATGACTTGGTTATAGATGTTACAACAACAACTGAAAATTTTCAAAGTTAAAAATGAACCAATCTGTAAAAAGAACTAAGGGTTGGGTGTTAGGGTTAGGGTAAGTTAAAAATGAATCAATCTGTAAAAAGGACATAGGGTTAGGTGTTATGGATAGGGTTAGGGTTAGCATTTGACAACATGTGCTTTCAATTGTAACATCTGGTCGGACAGCTTCGGCTATTTCCGGACGATTTTCCGTATCTGCATAAAATATTTTCCAAAAAGGAAATATGCACGGATAACACAAACGCACCTCTGATAAGTCGATGCCTTGGGTGTTTCTTTATCTATACGTCGGTGTCTTGGCAGTTTCTCTATTAATTCATACCTTGGCTGTTTCTCCTTCTATAAGTAGGTGCCTTGGCTGTTTCTCGTTCTATAAGTCAGTATCTCGTGTGTTTCGATATATACAATTCGGCGCATTGGCCGTTTATCAACAAGTCGGTGTCTTGTCTGTTCGTCTGTAAGTTAGTGCCTTGGATGTTTCTCTGTCTATCAGTCGATGCCTTGGTTGTTTCTCTAATAATAAGTCAATATTGTCAACAAGTTGTCTTCATTCGTGGCCAGTATTTAGTTGAACACTGAGAGAATTAAAACCACCCGCGATCACTGGACCCAGAGGTTAACTTTTTACATTTAACTAGGGTCGACATTTTCGGTTTGTATAACCGTAGGTACGCCAGGAAAATATAGGGCGATACCAAAAATAGATACCAATTAGGTATGCTTTCAGAAAATAATAAAGTGACATGCAGCCGAGAGTATTTTCTTCCAGCATTGCTCAGACAGTCTGCTAAATATAGGTTCGTTAAAAGAATCATGTAGCTGAAAGTGTGCGATGTGTGTATATCTTTTACTCTTTTTTTGAGTAAGGTGAAATTTGCTATGCAGCGGGTGCCATTGATAAGTCAATGTTAAAGTAAATTGGTCTTCAGAATTCTTTTATTCTATAAAAAAAAAGGACGCGGAGAAGACACGGTATTTGGGGTTACTGTGGGAATGCTTAGCAAACACCTGTATTGTTGTACTAAAATGACATAAGTTACAACAGAGGGATTAAGAGAGATCCACAGTTATGCACCAGATGCCTGCAGCTCATACGATGTATTTATCACGTATTGGTTCAAATACTCTAATAAACCTTAGTTATATAAGGGAAACTTTCCGCTTGATGCGGAAACCGTGTTGTTTTACCAGGTTGGTCTTGCTTTTCTGTTATACACCGGCAAGGCAAAAACGCCATATAAGTGCCATGTCATTGAGCACGACGTCAAACCCCAATCAGAAAAATGAATAAGTAAATCACACCTTTCAGATTAAGGGTATCGAAATATGTTTGGATATCTGGCGTTGTAACACTAGTTAGACTCGGTAGTACCCATGATGAGATCTACTTTCTAATTTCTTGTGTACCACGAGGGAAAAAAAATAAAGTAAAACCTACTGCTAACTCGAATAACCTTGTTCTTCGTGACAAATCGACTGTGATGTCATTGCTACGTGCCTGAAACTTACCAGATACTGGAGTCTGCAAGAAGATAGCATTACTTCCGGTTACGTATATCTTTTCGGATCACCTGTCAGCAGACGCGCTAACGAGTTCGGTCACGTGACAGTCTCGCGGGGGTAACGTTCTCTCTTCAGTTCAGCGCTCCAAATTCTTGTCTGGCGTTCATCATATTACATAATGGCAAACGTTAACCCTTGGTGGTAAATTCGGTCTATCAAAAGCGATAAGAAGCTGTTTCTCTAGATACTGGCACACAGTCCCTCTATATCATAATCTTGTCGACTCAGCTTTTACTTCATGAAAACTCACGGCGAGATTGAAAACACTTGAGGAATATAGGTATGGAAATATTGTTATGTTCTATTTAACGCACCTTGTTAAATAATAGGATTTAAAATGTATGAACAAAAACAACCATGTTAAGCTTCAGATTTGGTCTTCATATTGTTTTACGACGTGATAATTTCATTTTGTGCAATGTCATTATCATGTTTTCACAATTAACCTGTGTCTAGTTTGTCAATATCTGGCACAAAAGAGTAACACATATTTTTATTTACTTCCACAAACTATTCTTGAAAATGTTTTTGCCAGATAAGTTACAACCAGAAGAACATTTGTATTGAACCATAGCGCGATAGATATCACACCTGTTGTGTTCTATTAAACAGTTTTTACTCTATTTTCTTTATCGATATTTATCTCCAGTATGTCAAGTGTTTTACCAATCCACAGTTACGAAACTGGCGGATTCCCATTAGGAGTATATGGACTCAGCTGCGACTACGCAACCTATTATGAATCACTTTGTTAGTCAGTTAAAGCTGTGTACTGGTTGACCGCATGTAGATTTCTTAACAGTTCAACTGTTAAGGTTCATTAAGTACATCCAGGTTCCAAGCTCTCTGACCAATAGCTGAGTCATTTAACAATTGGCGCCATTTTTCTTTCCAAGAATGCGGAACTCAGTGACTTGGTTCAAATCGATTAAGATAGCTCTCCGAATGAGATATTGGTAGTCCGAGGGTGCCAAATAAAAAAACATTAGCCTTCTCCTAGACAACTTTCCCGGATATTACGAGTCTGAGACAAAATATAAATAATCGAATGATATATACCGAGCCGCTTTGCAACATTTCTTACTCCCATGGACACATTGGAAAGAGATGTACGTTTACAAATCATATCGCTGTTGTTGTCCAATTGAAAGGCACATTTTTATAAGTATTCCTTTTTGCGTTTCCATTTTTTTAAAATCAATTTGTTTCATCTGCAAGATCTATGTGTTGAGCGAAGGAATTAAAGTGCTATACGAAATGGTAAGTGGAATATAACATAAATTCATAGAAGATCCCAGAGGCTTGATACTGTATTATGAGGTTTTCTGAGTATCTATTGTTCTTATATAGTCATAGTGACATGGTGCCAGAATATTTTAACGTAAGCTGTTGGATTTCCCTAAAGGAGAATTAGAAAGCGAAAAAAAGAATTAATAGTCAAGATATAGAGCCGATATACCAAGTTGTTAACAAAATTACTATTACATATTTGTAGGATTACTCGTTTTCCACCGAAAGTCACTTATGTTGTTTGTTTTGTAAATATAATGCACATAGGACTCTTAGCTACAATTGTCGCAGTGATCTTGTCACTGAAGTATATTGAAATGCTGGGTATCAATTATATACACATTTATTCTGTATATTTTGTAAAGTTGTGAAATTTGTGTAACGTGGGATGTATTTTATCTGAAAGAAAAACATAAATAAAACGTGGCGTAAAGTCCACCATACTGTACATTTGATTAACACCATGAACATCTGTAGCGCCTTTCCGTGGAAAGAGAAGACTACAAAATATGGATTAGCTGTTTTATTAACAATTTAGTAGTGTCTATTATTTGCCTATGGCTTTCTTTTTAGCTGCCTTCCGCTTTAAGAGCAACAAAAATATATTGAAAACAGAATTGTATTAAACGCGTATAATAAAAGCTCAGACCCAACGTCTACATTCTCAAGTGTAAAGGCTCATCTTTCAAGCTGAAAATCAGAGCTAGATTGTTTGTTATACGTGTATTTTCACACTTAGCATCTCTCGAGATTTTCGTCCAATGTATAGTCGAATTACCTTAAAAATTATACTTGATCATGTCATTATTGTCTTTGAAAAATGTGAAGGAAACGTGACGCTGTGCTAAGAAGTTAATGGACAGACTATTGTTCTGTTGAGGGCGTATCTTTTTGTCATGATTCCTTTTAGAGTTAGCCATTAACACAAGGTCTATATTTTTAGTATTGGGGCATAACGCCTTAAGTATCTCTTGTGGATCGCATTCAAGTCCTTACCGTGTACGTGGTAAAGGAAGAAAGAGGTGGAACGAGTTAATTGATAATTGCTATAATATGATTGAATGCATAAGGTCAGTGTTATTCTCTGATGTTGAAGAAAACATGATTACGTTGCATGCAGGTATTTCTAGTTTAATTACATTGGAATCAACCTACCAGCTAATTAGGTTGGATAATTAATTAAATTCGATAACATGAGCAGTTCTCCTGCACCGCCTCGACTATTGGGCAACAAGCACAGATCCGTGAAGCAGTTTTCTGCGCAAAAGAGCCCACGATTAAGTAATTTATCTTCTGCATCAAGAATCTGTGTAAAGTTTCTAAACAAGTAAAATACTTTTAACGTTGGCCACCAGACGGCTAAATAAAATATACGTAATCATTTCACAAACGCAAAGTCGTTTGAGTACGACTTTGAACACCAATGAAATTAATTAATCAAAATCAAAGCCCAATCAATGAATCAACCAATCAATCATCTAGCCAAACAACGAACCAATAAATCAATCAATGAATATATGGATGAATCAATGAACGAATCAATGAATGAATGAATGAATCAATCAATTAACCAATCAATCATCTAGCCAAACAACGAACCAATAAATCAATCAATGAATCTATGGATGAATCAATGAACGAATCAATGAATAATTCAATGAATGAATCAATGAACGAATGAATGAATGAATCAATCAATCAACCAATCAATCATCTAGCCAAACAACGAACTAATAAATCAATCAATGAATCTATGGATGAATCAATGAACGAATCAATGAACAATACAATGAATGAATGAATAAATGAATGAATAAATCAGTAATTCAACCAATCGATCAATTAATGAAGGGGTTTCCACCTCAGTTCGGAAACATTTAATTGTGTTTTCTGCATTTGTAAGTGACTTTCCCGATTCTGGTTGTTAGATCGGTCGTGGTTGTCAAAGACATACACGTTCATGTCTTCTGTAGCATAAATTGTGGGTTTTTCTCATTTCTTTTTCGTCTATAATTATCTACACGATCACACATTTTTTCATTCACACATTTTATTACTGTCAGGAAATATGAGTCCAGAAAGTCGAAAATAGTGGAAGTACATATACGTCCAAACGACTCCCCGCAAAGACCTAATTTACTGAAACCTTCCTCTGTGTATGGAGATGAAAGTCCAGCCATTCCAGTTCGTTTTCGCTCAAAAGATCGTACATTCAGATTTAGAGTTAAGTCGGAATTAAATTAAATGCAAGTCACACCTGTTAAAACTTTGACATGGCATTTGATAGATTAAAAGTCCATGTTTCATCCAAATGCTCGAAACATTAGCACCACTTTTTGTGTGTGTAAAGATACACGTTTTCAACCGGCCTCCACTTTGACGGGTAAATTGTTGTTTATATAAAACACTCTTCTCTTAATATACTGTCTCAGAGCACGAGGTGTCGACTGTTCACTTACAAACATCGGCAAAGTATTTAAAGAGCATAAAGACATTAGCCCCGTATGTGCCGATAATTACTCAACATAAATTATACATAGCCTTCGCCCCATAATTGATTATATTCCCGCGAATGGAGTAATTTTCTTTCATGAACGTCACGATCGTAAGCTAAACGTGTTTTCCAATTATCACTGAAGATTTCCACATTTAAAAGATTGTATTGGAATTTTCAGCTATATTTTTCATGCCTGTCTTTTTAAGGGTTTTACTATAAGCCGTATGTAAAGATTTGTTTGTTTGTTTATTTGGGGCTTTACTTAGTACTCAAGGTTATTTCACTTATATGATGGCGTGCCAGCCCAATCGGTGAAGGAATCCACCTTAAACGACGCTGGCAACATGCAAGAGAGGACACAACATTTACATAACATTAACAAAACCGGACACCACAACAAATCGGCATCCTGTGCTCCTTAGCTCAGAGAGCACCAGGACACAGGAGGAAGATGACATTTATTAAGTATAGCTCAGTTAATGGGCGTGGCACTTTCAGTTTGATGTTGGGAATGATTCTTTCTAGGGATTCGCCAAACTAGTGACGCTTACGTGTCTAGTTCCAATTTCCTGTAGCTAACATTGGCCATAACTGTATAGGTACAAACGCGGGAGGTTGGACAGGAGCCTCTTGTGCCCTGGTGCTCTCGGAGCTAAGGGGCCTCAGGAAGCCGATGTGCTGTGGTGTACTGTCTTTCGTCCTGTAAATGTATTGTGGTGTCTTGTGTTTTGCCAGCGCCATTTATGGTGGTGGTCTGACCCGCCGTCATTTAGGTATAAAAGGTAAGTTTTCCGGTGGCTGCGGAGGTCGCGGGGTGGTTTTTACGACGTTTCTTTCTGATTTTCCACCATACACCGGCAACGCAATTAAATAATTAATAATAAGTCGTCATATAGGTGAAATACTCCTGAGTTCGACGTTAAACACAAATCAAACAAACACGACAAACCGTTATTAGAGTGAAATAACATTTAGTACGACATAAAACCCCATTCAAGCAATCAAACAAAATCTAAGTATAAATTATTTGACCTGGTTGTACCGTTTCAAAACGAGAATTATTACAGGCTTTGGATCTGTTTCCGTAGATGACCCCAAACAATCAATAACTTCCCCAAAATCTACTTTTTATGCTATTTATAGACATTATTTACATTTTACACAACGCCTGTTGCTTATTTATGATAATCAGATATACAAATGTAGCGAATATATTTATATTCTACAAGGATAATTTATCTAAAACCTATACCATGGTCATACTCAAATTCATTGTGGCAACTGTAGGCTTCATTTTATTTCGTTTGATTATTTTGAGCTTCATCGGGGTTCTTTTCGCTAAATTTATTCTCGAAATGGTTCAGGGCTATTCTATATACTAACTCTCCAGGAAAATACCTGAACGTTTACCTTCGTCAAGAATCGAGTAATTTTGTACACCGTTACCTGAAGCAGCTTCCATCTTAGATATCTTCCATCAAGATATCTTATATTAAATAGATAGCTAAATAAGAAGCAATGTTATGATATACACATAGCCTCCAAATGCCGTTAGATATTTTTGTTACACAAGTTTACCTGAAAATGGCCCATTAATTCTGAAAATTGGTAGGCTTGTCTGAACGAGATTTTGAATAAATAAATAGATAAATAAATGAAAAATGGCGTTACCTCGCCCACTTGCGATCATCCTGAAAGACATCTCGTAGTCATTTGTTCGTCTAATGACTCTACACTCGTGCTTGGCTTCGTTACCATGCCAACTGTCATAAACCAGCTCTTTGCCTGTGTTTACGACCACATTATCAACAGTGGTGAGAGTGATTCCGTCTCATTTTTTTCTATTTTACTTAGTTACCAGGCTTCTTGTTTTCGCTCTTTTGTTTCGTTTCATTTCCTCATACTGATAAAAACCACACATATCATTTTGTCGGCAAGGTGGGTCGATATCCTCCGGGTTTAGAACTGACTTCAACGACAGCTTTCCGCAGTGCTTAATTTCAAGTTGAATTCAAAACCTCGATGCCTTTCTTATCTATCAAAATATATTCTAATGAATATATTCGATCAGCTTTTATCTAATTATTAACCAATGAAATCGTTTGTTTAGCTTCTCTCCATCTCTCTTTCTTTTACGATAGTAAATAAAGTCCATTATGTTGTCGCATTTACGCCAGCAGTGAAAGATATTATGTCCCTTGACTTTTGGATTGTGTTCGAATAACTCCCGTAGTTGATGTTTCACGCCTCGCTATATATCTAACTCGTCATTCCCCTGCAAGCTTTGGGATCGTGTGATCAGTAGTGTTTATTATCCAGGCATTCATCACTGGTACAGCCATTAACTCTACAACACAACGCTTTATCAATACTAAACTGAGCAACTTAATCTTTACAGACCAAACTATGTTTCGAATCTGTCTCTGTATACAGTGACAGTAAAGTGCTCTCGAGAGTGGAATAACCTCCTGTATACTTCAAATGTTTGAATTCAACTTCTTTTTTAAAATCCAAATTGAAAGATTACCTTAATAATCCTTGTTTACAGTGAAACGCCCTATATTTTGTTAAGTTAAGTAAATATGTACGTCACAAAATTCAACCAACAAATGAATTATAAATACCGCCTTACATACACTGTATACAATTTCTGGGATAGAACAATTTTGATTACTCAAACTACTCGAATCTATAAACTACCGTAAAATTCTCTTACATTATCAATTTATACATTCTAAAAATTTCATAAATTTAGAATAGCTGTGCACGTTAAACAAAAATATAATGTCTTCGTTGGACGCTTGGATTTGAGCTAGAGAAAACACTTATAGATATTTTAACAAAGAGGAAACTCTAAGAGATTAACTAATAGAAAAGGAAGTAGAAATCATATACATGTATTTATTTTTCTAAAAATTTAATATTCTTGTGCCTTTTAAAACAGAGTGACAATTGAGTTTTTAAAAATCCCAAATGTCCAAGCGACTTTATAAAAGAAGATTTTGGAAAGAAAGGGGCAAATCGGACTTGTATCGCTTACTGTAGAAATTGTTACAAGGATCCCCAGTTCAGAAGTATGGTATTAATACAAGGAACCAACTGGTTTAGTTCAGAGATACTGTATTATTACTAGAGACATCAAAGAGTAGGATGAAAACCCCAACGAATGACGAACAATTCAAGTTGACTGTATATTTCGGTTGATTTGAACCGTCTTAGTCTAAACAGTATTTTTATATTTAGGCAGAAACTGGAATTGGTTAACAGTGACAGTACGGCAGATTAGGGTAGTGCTTTAGCGGGAAAGTATGGTATTACTTCCTCAGCGTTGATTATGATAGCTTTTGATACTCTTTAATGGATAGAGAAAACAGAAATGACAACAAGTCAAATGAGCTGCTGCAATGAAAGATGTCACCCCCAAATTACTTACAGCCGGTTCCCGATTGATGATCAGGAAATCCAATACGTCATGTCGACAGAGTGACGTCACACCATTCTAAAAGTTTATCTAATCAATCTGATATTAGTGGTTTAAACGGTTATGATCTACCTAAATCATCCAAAGCAACTGGTCCATAGACAGGTTAAGGAAAACGTTATTCCATTACGTCGCAACATGTGTACAATTGCTGTGGATCATCTGGGTCTTTTGGGCTGAAGACGTGGAGACAAAGTCTCTGTCTATCGTTCTAGCTGTCTTACCCACCCTCATCACCCAGTCTACTAACTTACACAGTTACCACCGTAAAAAGCCTTCATAGTCCAGGGTAAGCAGTGTTGGCTTTGGCGAAGAACCTTCAAAGGCTAAACTTTTGTATTTAAAATGTTGCAGCCTAGATGTTCCATTCTGTTCCAATGTAGAATAATTAAATGGGATGCAATGGAGATGTATAATCATGGGACAGTAGACCTACATAAATATACAAAAATGAGATTATTTGTCGGCTTTAATTAGTCGCTATCCCTGTGCCAGTGTGGTTACTCGTTATACAAATATTACACAAATTAACGTATGTATCATCTTTTGAATAGCACATGTAACGCCACATATACTTGTAGGTCACATATTGCTGGAAGGAAATCTTCCATATATGGTAGTCCCAAATCTAGTCACGTGCACACCCGATGACGTCACACGTTGTACAAGGCCCACATTTATTGTGAAGTGAACCTCTTGCATAGACTGATGACGTAACTATATGAAGTATATCTAATTTATAGCAACTGAATATTTTTGTAGGTCTTTTCTTCTTGAGTTACATACATTTAGCGTCACTCACAAAAATATTGACAGCAGCGTCAGATGAACTACACACGGGATCTTATTTCTGCTCGAGGGTGCGTCCGATCAGCAGCAGACTTGCCTTCCCTATGTTAAATAAAGTTGTGCTGGGCTATTGGCGTCCCTTTATTGTTCATGTTAGACTTCACACAGAATAGCATAGTTTGATATGGGTAGTCATAAATACAGGTAGTCATAACTACAGGTAATCATAATACAGGTGCCTAAATAATTCTAAATAAACAAGAGAGAGAGAGAATACCTGCGAGTAAATACTACTTTTAATGTCAAATCATGCTGTTATATCTACTACCTGCAGGTGTAGTTCCTACATTTACCTGTCTGGTTGGACTCCTATATTTATGTACTTTGGAGCTTAATATGATAGAACAAAATTATTTCCGCATCCATTCGGAAGCAACCATTAACAGACTATTTTAAAGACTCTCTTAGAAAAAAATAAGCATACTGCGATCTGTAAATTGTACCTTTTTGCTGGTCTCTCGGGCAACTTTTTGCTGATAGCAATTTTGTGCCTGATTGAGAAGTTGGTTTTACAGTATTTCTTATAAAACCAAAAAAAGGATTGTTAAACAGACACTGCGCGTATAAGTAGTGCTTACATGAAGGTCGTGTTCTCTGACTCTGAAAGTCATGTTTTATGGCTCTGAAGGTCATGTTCTCTGACTCTGAAGGTCATGTTCTCTGGCTCTGAAGGCATGTTCTCTGACTCTGAAGGGCATGTTCTCTGACTCTGAAGGTCATGTTCTCTGACTCTAGAGGTCATATTCTCTGACTCTGAAGGTCATGTTCTCTGACCCTGAAGGTCATGTTCTCTGACTCTAAAGGTCATGTTCTCTGGCTCTGAATGTCATGTTCTCTGGCTCCGAAGGTCATGTTCTCTGGCTCTGAAGGTCATGTTCTCTGACTCTGAAGGTCATGTTCGCCAACTCTGAAGGTCATGTTCTCCAACTCTGAAGGTC
>JAVFBZ010028023.1:0-11195 GCA_032466195.1 Katharina tunicata
TGAGCTTACACTTTCGACTAGGTTTTGTTAAGTTATGGTCCACTGATTAAAAGAAACAATACTACGATTTGCACTTGTTACCCATGTTCTCTGCATATAGGTATGAGTTAATCAAAAGCTTTCTGTTCCTTTAACATAGTTGCTTAAACAATTAATGATTGGTTGATATATAGACTGGAATAATTTGTTCCATGATTGATTTTTAATTGCCACAAACTTGCTTCTTAACGTCTCTACTGTGAACATTTTTTGTCGTTTTGATCTGACACTGAATTTTTAGGAAGTTATATTAATTTTCTAGCTGAGGCATACTGAGACTGAGGGATAGAAAAAAAAAAAGATACAGCAAAAAGTTAGACTCAGTAATTAGGTTATTTAAATTTAAACTGTTTTATTCTTCATTAAGACGAGTATCTAAAATTTACTAATAAATGCAGCTTGGGGCAAAAAACTAGCTTAAACATTATTTAGATCGCTCTTTAACCTTTAAGTTCTAAAACAACATAGTTTATTTTGGTACACTGTGGATGCTTGTTGTCAATTTTTTGACATAGCCACAATTGTGAATTTCTAAAAAAAACTGTGTAGACCTTTTGTCTAGGCAATTTAATCCGTTTTTTTATTGAAATTGGACCTACCATTGCAACTCATTAGTCATCGGATAAGGAGTTCATTTTTCTTGACAGTAATGGTTGAATCAATAAAATGACATTTCATTGCTTCTGCCTAATTTCATATACTGTAGTGTAATGTTTAGCATAGTGTTTCATATAACATACGATCTTACATATAAAGGTATAGCTGTATACCATACAAAATACATATTATTGGGATATTTATATTTTAACAATAGACCAGGTCACCACAATAAATGATACTGTTACCTATGTAAATCCCCTGACCATTTGAAGAAAAAGTGTCCCCTGAATAAGAAATTGTTAAACTAGAGACGCCTGTTGTGGAGAGCCACACAGGGGGGCATTGAGGGATGCAGGCTCATGGATGCACAAGGTAGTTGGTGAATGTCCGGACGTTACTGTTAAATTGGGCTCCAGTAAATTAAAATGTCTACTTGACACTGGAGCACAAGTTTCTACAGTGACGGAATCATATTTCAAGAAGTACCTGGCAAGGGAAGGTGAACTAAAGGATGTTTCTTCTTTTATCAGGATTACTGGTGCTAATGGACTGGATGTGCCATTCCTTGGTTAAGCTGAGCTTGACCTGCATGCCTTTGGTCATGTCTTTCCAGACATGGGATTTCTTGTGGTAAAAGACACTGAAAGTTTATCAGAGCGTAAGAAACGGGTTCCAGGAGTGATCGGTTCTAATATTTTGAGATTAATTATAGCAAACCTTGAAGATGAGGAGCTTTTCCTCGAGAACATTTAACAAGATCCAGAAGGTATTAAATGGGTTCAAGTTTTGACATTGTACCATAAACTTGAAGAACCAGATGATTTGAATACCAGCCGTTTTCGTGTAGGAGGGAAATGTCCAGTTCTAATTCCTGCTAGATCAATTAAAGTTATCCAAGGTTCAACTAGACCAGCAAAGCCCAATTCCACTTATAAAGCACTTTTAGAAAGATGTGATGCCCATGTTTCATCACTTCAATGTGGTATTCTGGTAGCTAGTTCACTTGTTACTGTTGATAGTACTGGAAATGTACCTGTACAAGTGGCTTACTTTGCTGATGATGATGTTTATTTACAAGCAAGAACCAATTGGAATTTTAGAAGAAAACTGTAATACGACTGTAACCTGCAGAGATGTCAGTTTTTGTGAAGTAAGAATTGAGGAAGTTTGTGACGAACAATCGGTGATTGATGATGTTGCAGCTTAATCTTCAAGAATGGATATTGGTAATGATCTTGACTCCTCACAGCATGAAACGTTAAATGACTTGTTGAATAAACATCTTACAGTTTTCAGCAAAGGTGATGAAGATATTGGTCTTTGTGATGTAGTAGAACACAAAATCGTGACAATTGATGACTTCCCTATCAAGGTTCCACATCGAAAAGTACCGCCTCAGCATTGGGACGAAGTTTGAGAACATGTTACAAAATGTCTTGATAGTGGGATTATTAGAGAATCGTTCAGCCCATACTCTTCACCTGTTGTTGTACGTAAAAAGGATGGTCGAATACGAATGTGTGTGGATTACAGGGCACTTAATGTGAAAACCCGCAAGGATTGTTATCCACTGCCCCGTATAGAAGAAGCACTAGACACACTTGGTGGACAGATATCATCAAATACCAGAAGCAGAAGATGATCAACAAAAAGACAGCTTTTAGGATTGGGACAGGTGGTGTTTATGAGTTCGTCAGAATGCCATTCGGACTATGTAACGCACCTGCGACGTTTATGCATGTCATGGACAAGGCATTTGGTGAAGTCTTTACTTGTTTACTTAGATGACATTTTAGTCTTCGGATCATCATTTGAAGAAACAATTTCTCGCCTAGACATGGTACTGACACGATTGAGTGAGTTTAACCTAAAGGTGAAACCAGAAAAATGCCATCTATTTCACAAACGATCACACTACCTAGGCCATGTGGTTTCAGAAGAAGGTGTTTCTCCTGATCCTGGAAAGACTTCTGCAGTTAATGATTGGCCAATTCCTAGGAACGAGCGTGAGCTTCGAGGTTTCCTTGGCCTTGTTGGATACTATCGGCGTTTTGTACAAGACTTCTCAAAGATTGCAGCTCCATTGCATAAGTCCTACAGAGAAACCAAAGTTTATATGGACCCCAGACTGTCAACGTGCCTTTGACAAACTCAAGAATTGTCTCACCTCTGCCCCTATTCTTGCTTATCCAGACTTTTCCAAGACTTTCATCCTGGAAATAGATGCCAGTTTCAATGGATTAGGAGCTGTGCTTTCACAGAAGCATGATGGTCGTCCTGTTGTTCTTAGCTATGCCAGTCGTGGATTGAGACCAACCAAGAGAAATTTGCAAAACTATTCAAGTAAGAAGTTGGAGTTTCTCGCTCTTATGTGGGCGATCAAAGAGAAATTCCGCGACTACCTGATTGTAGCAGAATTTATCGTATTTACGGATAGTTATATACAGTCTTCATTGGAACTTGGAGCAACAGAGACCAGATGGGCTTCTGAGTTGGCTAACTTCAAGTTTGAGATCAAATATAGGTCAGACAAGAGCAATGGTAATGCGGATGCTCCTAGTTGGAAAGATGATCATCCGGTGGCGCTTAGGTCTGTCAGGTTTGATGAGTTAAATAGTCAGATCCTGAAATCCACTCATGATGAACAAGGTCATCAAGGAAGGGAGAGAACTCTGAACATTCTGAAATCCCATGTATATTGGCCATATATGGGTGAGGGCATTACCAGCTACTGTGAAATGTGTGAGAGGTGCTTGTTGGCTAAAGCAGGAAGGAAACTTCATCCAGTTACTGGAAATCTTATCGCTAAGAAGCCACTGGAAGTACTCGCCATGGACTACTCAGATTTAGAGTGTTTCTCGAGTGGTTACGAGAATGTGTTGGTGATGACTGATATTTTCACCAAGTTTTGTCAAGTGATTTCAACGAAAGATCAAACTGCGAAGCCTACTGCCAAGGTTGTAGTTTTGAAGGTGAAGTTATCAAGGTGCTTTGTAAGACCTATGAAATTCTGAAAAGTAAGTGGACAGAATTTCTTCCAGAGTTGATTTATTCATACAACGTTACTCCACACTTCTCTACAGGCTACTTGCCTTATTAACTTTTCTTCGGTCAAGAGCCCAGACTACCTATAGACTATCTCTTGGCAACTTCAGATGAGGATGATAATCCTGTAGATGGCAGTGTTGATGAATGGGTGACCCAACACCAAGAGAGGCTTCGTGAAGCATTCAGCATGGCATCAACAAACTGAAAAGGATGCTTACGAAGAAGGCAGAGAAAACTGACTTACCTGTCGGATCCAGGTTTTTTCTGCGTAATCGTACCGTAAGAGGAAGGAACTTTGCTTTGTTGGGTCCACCGTGGCGGAGTGGTCAACAACGCACACTTCTAGAGTGTACGCTCGAGATTCACAGATCCCCCTCACCTCTGAGTCCGCGAGTTCAAGCACTCGCTCGGACTGCATGTGGGTTGGTCTGCCAGCTACCAGCGGAAGGTCGTGGGTTTTCTGGGTTCTACATATACATATAGTCCTGTTGATCTAACATCGGAAAATAAACAATAAACAAGATCCAGGATTACTGGGATGCTACCCCACATTAAGTAGTGAAGAGACCTGATCCAAATGGTAACGTGTATATAGTGGAACCGTTAACAACTCCAGGGGTTACTTAGTCTATCACCAGATGTGACTTGTTGGCTTCAAGAACTTTGGTACCGAAAACAACCATGGGAGATTCAGAAAAAGATACTTTCAACAGGGATAATGTATCATCAGACTCCAGTGAGGAGGAATCAATCGAGGATGTTTACCATAGGAATGGCTGTCCGCAAGAAACTACGATGGAACCTAGAGGAACGCTGGAAGAGCACAATGGAGAGGCTAGCCAATATCAGGTAGTTCAACCTGAGGACTCTGTGCAGGATAGGGTGGAATGGGTTCCTGACCCTCAAGGAAATCTGGAAGCAGTTGATGTATCTCAAGAGTGATTGGTACAACCTGAAGTTGGAGAAGAAACTACAGAATCTGTATGTACTCAGGAAGGATCAGATGTAAGACTGACCCCAAGGATGAATGCTGGACAGCATTTGAATCCATACAAATATTCGAAGCCAGCCGTTCAAGAGGATATGTCTGTAAGTCAACCTCCAAGACTGGACCATGAAACAATTGCACAACTGCTTTTAGCACAGATGATAGCACAGATTCAATAAAAGGATATGGATATTGACAGGGTCATCAATATTAAAGTGGGGGAGGATGTGACAAGTGATATTTGTCAGGCTTCACTGAAACGCACCGTCTGGAGACTAATGGAATGTTGAACTGCTGTGACGTAGTCGAGTTTTGAAAGCGTGGTTTTTGCAGCAAGAAGGCGGCAGGTTGATGTCTGGAAATTTCGTCAGACATTTCATCAGATTGTGGGCGATTAATACACAATTAAGACCTGATTGTTGAGTAATTATTCCATAGTTATATGATCATTATCCAACCATAAGCTAGTATAACTGGCAATTGTTATAAAAGTTGTATTTAAAGAAATAAGTTTATCGAGGTCAGTCGCTGGCTGTTCCATGTTGTGTGAACATACTCAACGCCATGTTCTACTCTTATAGAACTTATGAATAGATGATTGTGCTAAAGTTTTGTAAACTATACACATAAACTTACTTATGTAGGAAGTCTGATATACATGTTACTGTACATAATTAGTTACTAGGGTGTCTTTTACTTATTTCAGTGTAATGATATAGACTTGTGTAATGGAGATGCTACACAGAGTGATGTCTGTTGTTGTTGTTTGCCGGATTGTCATTTTCAGGTAAATGCTATATGATAATGTGTACAATGTAAAACACATATACCACTACTGATTACTGTTATAAAATGCTTGCTATCTGTGTACTACACATCTGTAGGTGTTACTAAACCTGGTAGTTGCATTTGTTTACTACAATGGTTCATCTTAAATTATGCATATTTCATATTTACTTGCTTAATGAGTATTATAAACTATTGTTTGTATGGTTTATACTGTAAACATGGCACAATCCTATTGAATCTACTGGTAAGCAATGAAGATCATAAGCTTAATATGATGCTGTAAATAGAATAAGTGTGAGTGTGTACTTTCCTATATAATCATATAGTATATTGACAATAATCATTTGTTTACCAGATGTACCTGTTATATTGTGATAGACATGAAGTGTTCCTGATACAGTTGTAACCTGTATGGTTTTCTCAGTGTATAGAAAGCCAAGGCTGAATTATCACATACGGTACACATCACATGTTATAATGATGTAACAGATACTATTGTTACATTCTGCTGATCCTATTTAATTTAGTTATTCACTTGAGTAATTCATCCATCCATATATTTAATGTATTATAAACACATGAGGTGATGCTAACTTCATAATGTTAAACACTAATAAGTAATAACATATGTAACATGTAAGTTTATTAGGTCATATTGTAAAGTATTTTATATAACTCATAACAGATTGTTTAAACTAAGTCAAGGTGTGATATTGTGAATCAATACACCATTACACACAGTCAAGAGGTATTATCATTAATGGAATATAATTACATTGTTAGTATTGAACATTGTAATTGCTCATTATATGATGCTATTGTTAGTTTGCTTAGAAAGAACTTGTCATAATTCTGTATTTCCAGTATTGTATAACCCTGGAATGGTGGAATTGGTGTCACAAGCTATGTTATGGTGATGAGATATGTATTGGTGAGGAGCTGTTCTTTCCTGAGGTAAATGTGGTTTATTAATGCACTAGTTATGTATAAGTTAGTTAGTTTTACTCATGTAAAATACTTGTAAATAGTATTTGTATTAGTTAAACTGAAGTGCTTCCTGCTATGGATATACATAATACTGTGTGCTTTCTATGCAAAAGAAAATGATAATAGTGTCTTTATGCTGTAACATTACACTAAAGACTCAATTGTAATACTATTTTGTGTACTTTCTCTTTGCCAGGTTTTTTTTTGGTTTTTCAGGTTTTGTTAGGCAAGGCTTGGTATTCGGCTTATGGTTTCATTTACCATGGTTTCATGTGTGTATGATATACAGTCATATTAGCCATAAATAAGAACTTCAATAAATAGACATTTTCTATCACTACACAACCATGCGTACATTTCCCTCCTTCACACATCTATGGGTGCAGAATTGGTGACGTAAACTTGTGTGTCGAGTGTTTTGAGCCATTCCACATGAAACCGAATTCGAAGGAGTAACTTACACACTTATTCCAAAGGCCCTTTTCAGCGCCAACTCACTTTTTTTGGCACGTTATAATATTAATAATAAAGTCAAACCCAAGTATATGTATTTCAGTCAACCAAGTAGCCAATAGTGAAATTATAAAACTGTTTTGTCTAATTTACTAATTTATACAAATTGTTGACCTAAAACAATGTGATAATTGGTTCATGATAAAATTATATTAAAATATTCTGTCATGTAGAGTAAAACACAAAAGTATGTTGTAAAATCTCAATCAAACAACACAAAGCTGATCATTATAATAATTTAGGTCATCAAACTGCATTCATTCTTGTTAGAAGCTATGCATGTTTATATATAACTTTGCAAAGTTGCAATACTCAAGTTTACTTCACTTTCTCACAAAATAAGGTTGTAGCAATACTCTTGAGTATCAAATGAAACAATTTACAATTTGAAGTATCTTCAGTAGAGATCATTGAAATACTTTTGGTGAATCTTTCAAAAAAATCCAGGGTGGCTTTCACAAAATTCTTAATTGGCAACAAAAACATCATGCTATACAAGTGCACTTCGCACTTTAATTTGGGGTATGAATCTGTCAAAGTTCGGTTGAAGACCTTGTGGTAGAATGCTTCAGGTGTAAATAAACCGCTCTATATACTGTTGCAATATAAGTGAAATAACATTGAGCAACAAAAGCCTATCAAATAGTTCCCGATGCTAATCTACTTTCAGTCAACCAATCAATATTTCAACCTCCATTTTCCCCTTGAGGTTATTTCAATTCGGCTGTCAAAACCACTAGATTTTATTATTTCAGGTTTGGCCTGCAATAAAATACAGCATAAGTGATTTGATTTATTTAATACTATTGTTCTAGTAAAAATGAAACCCAGTCAGACTGGACAAACGTGGAATACAAATTATCCAGTATTTTGATAAACTTAAGTACTTCAAAATTGTTGTTATCCACACCATGACAGCCGTTTGACATTATATTTTTGACCAATGGCTGTAAAATAAAATACCTTGAAAATCACATTTTGTGGACGATGATTATTAGTTATGCTTGCAGTTATCCTTCATTATCAATTCCTGTTGCTTGGTAAAATAGTGTCAACCAGCTGCTTTCTAAATCTAGAAGAGGTTTGAAATACTTGTGTTTTGATACGGATATATCCTTATATGGCATATCTGGCGGAAATGCCAGAATATTCCCTTATATAGATGTCTATGTCATACTCGTACATGGTCTTCCTGTAGATTTTCCAACAGAGATACACGAGTGACGTAACACCTAGAAACACGCACGCGCATTTATCAACTTCCCTAACTACTCGATCATGGGGTGAATTTTGACAGTCCAGTTCTTAATTTCGTAATGTGTAAGTCTATCGTGAGTTGCGTGAATAAATTATTCTTAAAAATAATAAGAGGATAATGTAATGTATTAAGTTTAATTATCAACAGCATGTAATTTTTAAGATGTTTTTCTCGCAGTAGAAAGCGATGGCTAGACTTTGACCGGTATCAGCCATGTCAGCTGGCTATGCACTGGTACGACAACACAATGGCCATGCATTAGCTCCAAATATAATGCTCATTTCGAATGTGTATACTTTTCATGTCCTGTATTGGCACATGAAACACAGAAGTAAAGTTTCTGGAACTTGTTATGCCCATTAAAGAAGTGAAACAAATGAGTATGATGAACCGACGGAGCCAAAAAATTTATATGATATTTTGTTCAGATTTCTAATAATATTGTTTGATTGGGTTTTACATTGTACTCGTAGGTTTTTCCACCTACCGTTTTACTTCCTTGAGTTCGGACGGTAAAATAGGCTTAACTGGCATGTGGTCTCTTACAGTGAGAGTTCAATTGGCTGTTGTTGTAATAATCTTAAATACACATGTCATTCTCCCCAAAAGTAAAAGGGTGATGTGGGGTAATCCTGTTCAGGAGATTAAAATGATCAAAGCACCGGCACAGCACGTGGTAAATCACTTTAATTAACTTACAGACGATTACCCCCATGTGACAAACACTTGGACTCCCTGAGAAAGCAGGTGTTGACCCCGTAGAGCTATAATTCTGACAGGCCATGCTGCCGTACGAAGTGGAAGGAAATTTTAATCCTTTCAACTCGGTAAGTTTGGTTGTATATTGACTAAAGCTAGCTTAAATGTAATCGCTGAATATTGTTGACCATAATGTGATCAATGTAAAATAGTAACAGTTTTTTATTGAGTGAAGGTCAATGAAACGAAAATGAAACTAGCGACCTATCTGAAACATTCCAAAATATCTACATTCCCGGGCTGTATGACAAATTATCATGTCACGTCATGAAGTTTTCATTTGGCCGATTTGGGTATTGTCGCAAGAAAAAGGAAGACACTGATGTCTAATAAGGATTAACTGTTTTCAGCTATTGTTGTAAAGATTTGGGAAAATTGCATACTATATTTATTATGCAAGTCAGGCGATGGCGTAAGGGCAGGGATCCGTTTATATCTTTGTGACTGACTGCCTGCTGTCACGTGCATTAGCCCCGCCAAGATGAACCGTGTTCTCTTGCTGCGCCCTGCCGAGAGACTCGTAAATTTTAATTGACAACGAATGCTCATCATAGCAAATAGCCCAATTGTTTAACCCTGTTCCTCAATTTACTGGATATTCATAAGTTTGTATTTATATAAATGGAATTAGTGCAATAATTACGAAACTTTGTTAGAATAATTTTGAAAGGGGATTATAACCCAAATATGACGTGTAGCACTAAGCTGTGCACTTTGCAATCAATCCCAAATAATCTGTTTTCCATTTCCACTTTCCAGGGGTTTTATGTTTAGATTATGCTTTGTAGGCGAAGCATGGAATGGAAAAGTTACCAAACATCTACATTTTCCAGCGACCCTCTCTTGCTTGGTATCCTGTCCCTTGAACAAAACTGTCTCGATACAGTACTGAAAAGAGTTTGTCTTGTCTGTTCTGTGAGGGATATGCATGTAGTCCTGCATTGTCACCCGTAGTGTTCCGTAGCGGATAAAACAGATTTCTTCAAAAAGACACTGATTATACTTCTGAGTCATTACTCCCTCTTTGCACAAATTAATCCTTATATATGAAGTGTTATCTTAGAGATAGATATACATGCAAGTTGTCATTAAACCTGGTGGGGATATTTTTTGATCTTTTGAATGTAAGAAATTTCAAATGAATTCATACAGATATGCAATTTTGATAAATGAATATAACGTGGCAAAGCTAGGGGTCTGGTTAAAAGGTCTAAAATTATTTGCTGTGCACATTGCCTACAGAAGCTCCGATAATTAACATTCTAAAATAAAAATCAATTTAACAATAATATATCTCCATGACTGAACGAGTCACATTCTTGAGGTTGATATTTTCTGAAAGCTAATAATTTGTGTCTTACTAGAATTTTTGTAGAAAACCCGGTTTAATTCGTTTGTTGATTTTTGGCCAAAATTTTGCAGTCTATAGTAGCCTACCCTACAGCACGGCATAAAAACTCAAACAAATTAATTTAATGTTACAATCGATACATAGAACAAACTGAGATTCAACGTTTGGTGGGATTTTTTTTTTTCGTTCAAGTTGATACCAGCCGATTGGACTGATTTATAATAATCGACATTAAAACATTGCTAAGATATAAAAAAAACATAGGTTCATTTCTGGTATTCTGCAAAAAAAAAAACAACATATCTTTGCACCATGTGTTGTTTCATTTTCAACCGTAAAACAACACAAATATGGATGAGTATTGTATATTTGGTTATGTCGTGCATCGACAAACATACTTTCCCACAGATCAGTTGGCCAAAGATCTTGTCTCCATCCACAAAGTAGAAGTAATCTCAGACATGTCAGAGATTATTTGTCACACCAAGGTAGAAAAGGTACGAAAGCAGCACATTTATGAGAAATAATGTATGATTGGTTGGTGTTAAATGCTCTTCATATTATTTTTATTTATGAAACGAGTAGGAATTCCATAGGGAAATGACAATATAGAACAAAAATATCACGTCCGATCAATACAATGATACAAAGATCGAAAAAATCGGCAAGATTTCAGAGGCATACATTACATTTTTCAGTGGTATTTATCTATTTGGGTTTTAATGTGAACTCAGACGGTATTTTCACTAAAATAATATTTGTAAGCTTATCAAATTGACTAGTTTGAGTAATAACCAAGACATGAGTGATCTGTTTTATAAGATTGTCTTTGAAGGCTGACAACCCGGTATTCATTGACTATC
>JAVFBZ010028034.1:0-11194 GCA_032466195.1 Katharina tunicata
TTTTCAGAACAATCCTAACATTACTGACAGAGAAATAGTCCATTTAGTTAGTGTTACATCAACAACAACAACAACAACACCAATAAAAGCACCAACAAGAGAGTGAGTAAGATTAGACCCCATTCACCAGAGGGTAAAAATCTGACCATATAAATACCCCCTCCCCTAGAACCCAGGGGAAATTGACCCAGCCCCTGAATTTCCAACAGACTGACATGATTACATTAAATCTTAATATCAATTGTGTTAAAGAAAATAATTAATTTTCATAGCACTATAATGAAAAACAGTAAAATAAATGTAATATTTGACAAAGCAATAAAAGCCAGGAAATAGCACCTGTAACAACACATCAAGCCAGTGACGTTTAAATAGCTTTTACTCATATGGCATCCATGTTGATTTAATCCCATGTTTTGAGTGACACGCAGCTTAAGTGTGACCTCAAGTACTCTTGTCACATGACACAAAAATAAATCGGTTCATGACGACATATTTATGACAGGGAATATCATAATAAAGCATTAACATAACACGACCCTGTAAAGTAAACAGTGTCACTAGAACATGGTAATAACTTGGTTTTGTCAAAGGTATTAGAAATACCATAAAAAATGGCTAAAATTTTATAAAACTCTGCAATCAATACCAAAATTACAGCAAATATTCACAATTACATATGTATTTATTACATCATTTTTTTGTGCTATCGCCCGCAAAGCAAGATGTTTTATTTCAATTCTTTAAAATTGATTGTATTATTGAATGATAGGTGTTAAACACCAAGCTACTTGGCGGAATTATTGGAATCTCCCGCCTTCAAATATCAAAATATTGACGGAGACTGCAGTTGCTAATATGGGAGCTTGGTAACAGACTTAACATTTTGTTTTGATTGACTGATTACAAGTTTCATTTCTGATTCACTTAGGAGTGTAAATATCTTGGACAAGGCCACCTTAACATTGGGATTATAAGATTAGCAAAAGATTACCGAAGTAAGACCTTAATAACATAAACAATCGCTCCCTTTCTTTATGTAATAGCCAAACAGTCCCAATGTGTTTGTGTTTCGTCACATGCTTTTGTGTGGGGAGGAAGTTAAGTAATCAGAAGAGCCTCAAAACACATTTCTTAACGATACTACACTAATACTACCCTAAATACTCAACAAATTTGACCCCTTTACCACTTAATAAACTACATGTTATGCAAAGGCTAAGAAGTGGTGAAAAAATAATCTTTACATTTTTATGAAGTTTAGACTTGAAGCTACTGGAAAATATAAGTTTTAGTTCCAAATTCACATTATCTGATAAATTAACTAAATTACTTATGCCCTTTGGGTCAAATTTGTTGTGGATTTCGGGTGACTAAGTCTGTGTTGGTATTTCATAAGATGTTATTGAAGGGGGTGGAATTCAAGTGTACAGAAGAGCACAACAACACATTCCCGAGGGGCAGAAAGTATCTTGGCAGGAGGTCAGTTTTGGAATTACGTAGTTCAAAACATGTCAGGTGTTATTGAACAGCACACACATTTAGTATTATTTATTTGTTTGTTTCTTTGGTACCAGTTCCACCTGTAGAATTCGAAACATTGACAGAAAGCACCAGGGCACAGGAAGCTCTCGGCAACCACACGCAGGGTGAAATACAGTATCTGGAAGATCACACACACGAAACATTCATATAGATTGATTGATTGATTGATTAGTGTTCAAAGCAGTACTCAAGGGTATTTACTTTTATGACAGAGATTAACACTGACAGTAAAACACAAGCCTAAAACGTTGGAAACGTTGGAAAATTAATTCCTGAGGCGCTAATTAAGTAAAGACAGTAGGACTGCTTCAAAACACACCAGTTGCCCTTGGCCAGAGGGCGTAACATACAGAACCTTGACCTTGATTTTGTTCTTCAATAAGATTATCATTGGTTTGTGGTCATTGCGCAATTTACTTCAGATGTCATTGAATAGGGAGGATGTAAAGTTTCTGGAAGAGCACACTTAATATAAATTTCCTAACTTTGTTCTTTAAATTTATTTAATAAATCTACAATGTACAATGTAAGGTAAAGCTTTGGGTCTGAGCTGATATTACCTCAGAAGTTCATGAAGATCGAGGGAGAACGTGCAGTCCTTGGAACAGTCCCCAGACATAAATATTGACATTGGCAGGAATCCAGGTCTTGTTTCTCCCCTGCTAAGACTTTGTCAGGACAAATCAATAAAACATTATTTATACCCTAAGAAGGTGGTCATGATTTTATGCTATCAGCCTACCTCATAACCTTTTTCTTGTAGACCAAATTTCCAATAGATAAAAAAAAACACATCAGAAACAACCTGAGATTTAGATCTATCTAGAAACTTGTCTCTGAGAATTGATCTACAAAATGAGATGATTTAATTAGTCGATATCCCTGTGCCATTACTCTTGATAAAAATATTTATAGCTAGAATGGCTCACAAGTTTTCGATTGGAGTGGTGGAAACTACTTAATATTACTTCACTCATATGATGGTGTGCCAGCCAAAGGGGTTAACAAAGGCACCCTTGTACAATGGTGGCAATATGGCATGAATAAATAATCTCAATAATCAAAACACTCAAAATGTGCATGAATATCCTCCGTGCATACTACCCTTAGGCAGAGGGTGGCAACTGATCTTTTAAAAAACAGATCGGTTGCGAATAATATCTTAACATTTGATTGACTGGTATTTAACATCGTGTAGTAGTGGTCAATGGTATTTCTCTTCTATAACGGCCGTGTATTGAACTATTCCAACAGTAGGTAGCAACTATATAACAAACAAATACACTTAATGCTCGACAAATTTGACTCCCTTTACAACTTTAAAACTACATTTTATACAAAGGGTAAGAAGTGTAGACATGCAATTTTTTTAATTTTTTTTGGAGTTCGGACTTTAATTAACCAGAAAATGTAATTTTTCAAAATGTGGAATTCAAACCGTCATAAAATAGTGCTTTTTCGTATCTTAACAATTGAGAAACATTTCATTTATTAAATTGTGTCAACTTGTCAAAGCAAAAGTCGCGGGTGCACATGTCAAGTTCAAATTGATTGTCACTTTGACAAGTTGAATTAAAATCTCTGACCTTCTGGTATGTTCCAACTTTACATGGATAAATCAATCATAGAATTATCTCCTGTCCTGTTAGTTCAGTGGGTTGTTTGGGTACATATGTATGTTCTAAACATCCTAATACTTTCCCTTTGCTTGTATTTGTTTGATTGGGGTTTTACGCCATACTTAAGAATATTTCACTCATATGACAGCGTACCAGCCCAATCGCTGAAAGAAACCACTTCATGTTTATATTTAAGGGTAGATCACTTAATCACCACAAAGATAAATACCAGTAGTAAAAATGGATTTAAAAGTTTAGTTTTATTAGCTCCATCCAAATTTTAGACATATTAAATCCTAAAATAACTTTGATGGAGCTAATAAAATTTAAATTTTTAGACATAATAAATTGTAACATAACTTGTTTCAGCGTTGTTTGGAATCTGTTGTTTGTTTTATGTGAGTTTTACGCCATACTTAAACAAAATAGACAACTTTTGATAACATGTACTATGGACTGAAAGCCTGTTTTCATCTGATCAGAAAAAGGTTGCTTTAACTAAAGTTTAGCTTCAAGATTTTTGTAAAGCTGAGTAATCGTCATTCAAAGTTTTATCACCCTACTAAACGCAGTAGGGCTGTGAGACATTTGAAAGACAACTGATTCGAAGCCTATGGATAACTTTTATTACCTGTGTGACGTCAGGTAACCCTAGTGCACAAACATACTGCATTGTAATTTATTGTCATACGGATTGTTGACTTTTTATGCATGTTTCGTCTTATTATGACAAAGACATGAAACCACTCCTCCCTGAGGATATATAACACTAGAGGATATATAACTGATGTGACAACTTTTCTTTACTTGTGTATACTGAAAACAAAATTAATCTGGTTAAAACCATTTAGTGATCTCAAAACAAATACATGTATATCTATGGTACACAAGGGAACATATCACTTGTTTTATCTGTACTAAAAAGCTCCAGAGGAAAACAAAGAATTTTAAAAAAAAAGACAACAAGAAAGATTATAGGGGTATTTATTGACATTTACTATGTACTCAGCAAGTACTTGTCTCTGACTGGCACTAACATGTCCAGAACAGGTTACTCCCACCATAGACACCTGAGAACAACAGGTATGCCAGGTAAACATAATCACAGTAAAACTCCTAATAGTTTGTTTTGCTTTGCTCATTCCATGACAAAAAGGGATATTGTCAGATTGTCATAACTATCTCAAATCCCTTGGGTATTCACTTAACTTTTATTTTACTTTTTTTTCTATAGTAAAGCTCACAATTAAAAATGCTGGCGTGTTTTCAACTCATTGCTATTTAAATTTTTAAAAACCTATTTATCAATTTTAATTTGAAGACAGAAGTAGATGTATAATTACCTCACATGTCCTGGATTTTCACTTTAATTTATTTAGTTTCAATTCTTAAATTCAGCTTTCAAGATAGTCATGCTTGTTCTCTGTAAATTATTTTTAAATCCGTTAATGTAATTAAATTGTAAAGGTATGAAACGTATGACAGGTAAACAGAGCCTTACAGAGGTACCGGTACTGAAAAACCCTGAATCAAAACTCTAATTGATCTTACAAAAAAAGCATGTTCTGTCCTGTTGATTCTTACTAAAAGTTTTAAATCCATTTATTTTGTGCAATTATTAAGATATGAAATCTACGCCAGGTACAAGTAAACACAGGTGAGAATAATACTTTGAACCAAATGACCTGATATCACTATATAAACACATGATATACATGCGTAAACACAACATGTACTTGTACATGTACTACAGGGACTATCCTTTTTTGCTGTGGACCTACATTATTATATTTTAATATATTTTTCTACATGCGAAAACTTCAGCCTGATGTATTTATTCTGATTATTGTAATTTAATATTTGCTTTCTTTACTACATACAGGTGTTTAATATTCATACTTTCAAATTTGTGTGTACGTTGTTTTTATGTTTTTCTTTCATGTGTGATTACAAATTCCAAACTGTTTCATTTTTAACTGTTTGACACATTGGGTAGCTCCCCAAAAAATATAACTATAAAACTATTCCAACATAATTTACTTGATAATTTATTGTATCGCTTTCGATATCAAATTTGAATACGATCCTAAAACACCGGGACATCTATGTACATGTACGTCAATTTGATGACCAAGTGTAAAAAATATAAAAATAAAATTAGTGGAGAAATAAAAACGCTGTACATTCAAAATAAAAAACTTAGGAAATTTTGATGGTAATACTGTATATATTTACTCAATAAAAAAAAAAATGTTTGTCTATATATATTCTGATATAGCAGGACAATTGTACATCCTGTTAACTTTAATTCCTTTTAAACCTCAAACAAGGATGTCTCAGGAATTAATTTCATTGGCTGATGACGAAACATAAATATTAGTGTCATGTGATTTGACGAGGCTCTGTAGTGGGGCTATCATCAATAACAACAACAAACACAGATCTTATTTTTATTTACAAAAATGTGTACCTTTATAAATTCACAGATAGTAATATTTGTTTTGATGAAGGCCAGATTATTTTACTATGGGATTTATATTTACAAACAAAATAATAATTTCCATGTACAAAAATACCTATAGGCCTAGAAATAAACATGTTATAATACAATTGTAAAATATGACTTAAAATTATACTTTATATTGCTACGTAAATCACCACTTTACAGTAGCATTTAAGAATTGGAACAGATTATAACAATAAAAATAATATTTCTTTTCCTTAAAAACAACCGTTGAGATGGAAGATTGGTTATCTTTATTGGGGATAAAACTAAATAAATTTCATTTTGAAAAACACTAAGGGGGCAGATCAGAAAAAGGAAACGTTATTAATAAAAATTGAAAACAAAACAAACAATAAAAGGTAAATAAGACCAAACAGTGCTAAGAAAAACATACCCTGTTTTATTATTTGTATTTATGTTTAATTTGGTAACTTATTGTATTTTACATCAAATTTATCACAAAAGACATATGTTTGACCATTGTATTCTTTTTATCCATCAAGAAAACAATGGGGAAGATACCCGTCAAGCAGTGTCACACGCCATGTGCGTTCCACGTACGGTTGGGGTCGCGTACTCAAATTCTGAGCGAGTGGAAAATTACCCGCCCATTCTCGTGCATGTAGTACAACCATTGAATATTCGAGCGCGCGCTTTGTCATCCATTCATAAATTTTGAAATTGTCGAATCACCAGGGGTGGCAAGTTGGAACGTCCTATAATTCTTTAGTCATTTCCTTTGAAAATTTATCCTATTTTTTTAAATCGTTCTTATAAAACTAAACACATCCGTGTTTTCATAAGTATTAAGAAAAGAAAGTGTCAACAATGCACGATTGTTAAATTTACAAGCAGTATAATGCATCCTAGACACCCCCTGCTAGACCGAATAGTATAAACCAGTTCCCATGAATACAACCAACACGTTCTACACTATGACCTTATTGAGCGCGAAGAAAAGTTGGCTCTGAGCCAGCAATCTCATTATGCATAGTTGGGCCCATTATAATGCAGGGATGACAGGTATACATTTACATCAAATTTTCAAAATTCTAACTTTTTTCGTCAACAATTTTCACAAAAATGGTACATGATCTGATCGCTTATTAAATAAAGTGAACAATGCATAAAAACGAAATTGATTGGGTATTTAGTTTTTAACCGGTGCATAAAAACATGATAACTTAAAACATAGACTCCCCCCATGTTCAGTGGCGAGGTGGTATCTTCAACCGTCCAGACACAGACGTCAATTGAACTCATGCCAAGATTCTCTTGTCCCAGTTATACACAAATTTGTATGTTCATGTTTAGGACTTCAGTTTGTGATCAAAACGTGAAAGTGACCAGACGTGTGTTACCTGACGATATCAACAAAACAGTAACGTATTTACTAACTAGTTACTCAGTGAAATCCAAGGTGAATATACTGTAAATGGCAATGTTTCCAAATGCTACACGTGGCTATATGCCGTTTGTAAGTGGACAGCACCGCCCTGTTAACAAACGTGGGCTTCGCGAAAATCGGAAAAAAGGGACAACTAAGGCTTATCGAGTTACCCTTAAGGACAACCGACAAGGGCTTACCTATACCTATATCATCCAGGGGGACGGGACAAAATCTTTACCGTCACTATGTTGTTCAAAAGTGGGGAAAAACGCAGCCTCTGTGTCTCTGCCTGACATCGACAAATATCTGGCCAGCGCAACTCCAGCAACAAAATCAACCGCGGATGGCGGCAAGAAACAGGGACTTTTCTCATCTATTCTGAAATTCCTGAGCAACAAGTCTAAATCAAAGTCGAAACGAAAGCCTAAACCTCTTCCTCAGAGAAAAAGACAGAGAACTATTACAAATGTTTCGAATTTAGACCCGATTCAAGAGAGTCCTGATGAGTATGAAGACGATGAAAGTGACGATGCTGAGTCGAGTTCTTACACACACGACGAAAGTTCAGAGGCTGACGCGGAAAGTGTACATGAAAATATAAATACTTTGATATTAAATCAACAACAAAAACCTTGATACTAGTTCTCTTTTAGGGGGTTATGTTATCAAAAGTGCCTGTGTTAGCGGGGTGTCTGTTCGGAGGGATGCGGGATTTTCGGGTAAAAGTGAAGTACAGGCGACGGACCGATGCGGGGTAAAAATCTCTCTCACGTACTGGGCCGAGAAGAGAAGACCGAGAGGGAAAAAAGTCAACAGAGCAGAACGAGAGAACATGTGCGGAAAGAATAACCCGGACTAGAATTTCTCAACTGATATTCGGTCCAGTATATCGGCTAGAGGGAAGTACTGTGATGTGATTTTATAAGTCGTGAAAGTATCTTCTATGTTATGAACTGAAAAGTTGACACGGCCAGGGAGGCCAGTAAATGGACATCGCTCCTGGGGCCGAAGTCAATCGGACAGGGCGGCAGCTTTGAGCTTAAATCACCGCCAAAGTAAGGGCTTAAATCTCCGCTTTTCGTGAACATTCATATCTGCATTCCATTGGAAATAAAAAAAGAACCTTTGTGGAAATCCAACGAAGCTTGGTGCACAATTGACATTCAACAATTGTTCGTTCTAAGTGAAAAGACATTATTGACAAGCGGACAATTTGTTCTCCAAATATAACAACAATCATCCACACTGGTTTAATTCAGTATTCGTGACTTTTTTTAACGAAAAAGGCAGCGCTTGTATTATAAGAGTTTATTTTTGTATGTTGACTGGCCTGGTGTTATTTATCTAAATAATATATTCAAGAGTTGAATGAATGCCCTGTGTAAATTTTAAGCGATACCAAAGATTATGCGTGTGAGAAAAATGTTGTGGTTTGTTTTTAAAGGCATTGAAGTTTGTTAAAAGTTTGCGCGTGTTAAAAGATGGTGTGTACCAAATTTGTTAATTTAAGCAAATTAGATTGACTTAACACTGTATGGGGTATAAATCCATAACTAAGCTATCCCGATTTTTACACTACTGTCTCGCTTACAATAATATTGTGCCTTTTTTGTATAAATGATGCAAAATTTATTATGTTAATCAGAATTTCATTCCTTTAACGTTAAAATTCCAAAACTGCAGCCCATGGCTTTTTGTGTGTGCTAGATTAGAACGTGTCGGTATGTTGTGTCTCGAAATGAATATTTGTAAACAAAACTGTCCAAACGCCAGTGGAAAATCCCCAATATCGGCTGCAGTTGATTTCAGCCCAGAAATTGTTGTAGGCGTAGCTCTGTGCAAGAAAGGCCTCGCTGGGAATGTCAGCCTGTAATATATAAAATATCGATTAGGTGCCGGCTGTGGAGAGATTTTCCCATGGCAGTGAAGGCTTGGCCACACTTGTAACATTTTACTATCTGTCCGCTACAGTTTACCAGCACATTACCACAAACTACAGTATTCTTATACATTCGGATCTGTCTGTTTCATTGTATATTTCATAGTCGTTCAAAACGCAATGTTCATTTCAATTTTCAAATTAGAATCAATGTCCTTTTCATAATGCATCAAGTACTTGTCAATTTCATAATATTATCATACGTGCTATTTGTTTTAATCTCTTTAAAACTTTTTTTCATTTTTTGTTAATAAATTATAAAAAACAAAGTAAACAAAATAATAATACAACAGTAATTAGTGCTCAGTGTAAGCAGTCCTATTAATTGTAAACTTTGTTCGGTTTATTTTAAGAAATAATGTCTTATCTGATAATTTAGTTGTTAAATTTTTCACATAATTATGTAAAGCAGAATGTCTGTGATGTGATGAAGCTCAGTGGAAAACTACCCGCTTAATGTTAAATATTTACTCTTAGCTAAGAATAGATAGCATGACGTGGCTAACGTCAGTGTACATTGCTAACATTCTTTTCTAAAGCCAGACAAATCAAAAACTTTCACGCTCTGTAAACTTTTGTTTCTGTTTGTAAACTTTTAGCGGCTAGCAAGTCCGTTTTCTTCTCTAATGTCCTTGTATTGTCTACTCTTATCAATGCCATTCAATTTACATAACATTTATTTTCTTGTTCTTGGGGTAATTTAGTTCAACAGATTGAAACTTTCAGTTATCTTTTTATATTTTCTCTTCTGAACGAAGTTGAAATTAAAAACGTTAAATGTTGTTAAAGTTTTGTTTGTTGAACTAATGTAATATAAAGTTTTTGTTATGAATTTTGCCTTTTCAGAAAAAGCATTTTTCTTGCAAATTTCTTTATAAAAGTTAACCCCAATGGACAAAATGCACATGCAATGCAAATCATTTGTTAAAAAAATGTTTAAAATATTGGTTAAAAGTTATTTATTTGTGCAATTGGAGAAAGAGTTTTATTTATTGTGTAAATGAAGTGTATACAATCTATGCATTACAACAAAATAAAACTTGAATTCAATCTATGTCTCTTTTGTTTGTGTTTGAAATTTAAATTAAGTTTAACTCGTCTTGTATTATGCTTTTTGTAATCCAGGTGAATTTCAATTTAAGTTAAACTCACGATTTAAACTCAAATTAAATTCTTAAGTTTTGGTGTTATATACAACATATAACATGTCATATAACACACAGGTATTTTCGGAAACTAAGCTCGCTTTGGGGGAAAAAAAAAAGCGAAGTTCAATTCAACAGAACAATGTCTGTTTTATATAACATTGAACTCTGCTCAGTTCAGAGGTGCTAGTCTACCCCTTGTCGTCGCCAGCGTCAGGTAACTCCGTACAGTTAGTTCTCTGTGACACACATTCGTGAATGGCCTAATTCTTGAGGATGGTACTTTTCCCTCAGCTATCACGTTGGGGTTTCTGCGCTCCACTGATTTGGCCCAAAGGCCTTTAAAAGGAAAGTAAAGTCTGGATTCGAAGAAAAAAGTCCCTACAAAGAGTCGCGTACTAGATGAGCTTCTTTGACCAAAGTCGGTATCATTTTACATCCTTTACGGGTTTATCTTTAATAGTTGATAAAAGAAGCAAAGTCTGCGAAATCGAACAAAGGAGTAGGCCTAACATGGTATACAGCGAAAGGATCAACTCAGGCGGTTTGGACTAACGTTTGCTAAAAGTCAATTCGATCAGTTTGATTAAAAAAATTAAAAGACAGATTGTTTGATTTATGTTTAGCGATGTAGCTTTTTAGATTGTAAAATTGTATACCGATGGTTCCAGTGTCTAACATGCAGAAGTTAAGAAATAATGTTCCATCTAGCCGTTCAAAAACATGCGCTTAAAAATAAAAACACCAAGTGACCCAGCGTACCAAATAATCCAGTTTGTATTTGGATACAAAATATGTTGTATAAAATGTATTCTTTTTAAACCGCTTGAAAGAAACATATGTTGTGTTTTTTTTTTTCATTGTGTTTGACGCGCAAATGCATATGAAAATAGCAACAATGATATGTATTGAAATGAGGTTTACCAGAGCAATAAGTCAGCTCTATTGGAGAATAAACAAACAGAATATTTAACTAAAGCGGCCCATACACACGCAATATGATTGACAATAATATTGTCAATTCACGTTATTGACAATATAATTGATCAT
>JAVFBZ010028056.1:0-11193 GCA_032466195.1 Katharina tunicata
AAAATGGATATGTTTTGATAATTCGTTAACAGTTTTCTTTATTGTAAATTAAGTGGTAATTCTTTTATATGTTTCAGATTGCTGGTGTTTGTTGTGCTGAATTGTGTATAAACTTGTGGATTTATCCTTCCTTGGTGCTGGTTTTGGTAAGTACAATGATATACTAAATGTAGAGTAGTCTTTTTTAAATTAAGTGATGGGGTGATTATTGTACAATGAAGGGTAAATATTTTATATGTTTCAGATTTCTGGTCTTTGTTGTGCTGAATTGGGTATAAACTGGTGGATTTATCCTTCCTGGTTGCTGCTTTGGGTAAGTAGACATAATAAATGTAGAGTAATCTCCAAATTGGTACTCTAATAGTTTTTAGATAACACTGACTTAATACATATTACCATTTATGTATTGTTATTGGACTACTTTAATACCCCTTACTTTCCACCCTCACTTTTTTCAAGAGTTGTCTTCTCTTTTTGTCCCAGAAATATGTCACTTGCCCACTTGGGCACAGCAGCCATGTTGGCCCATTGGCCATTCTCCTTTGTTAGATGAGTTGACTTTGACACAACACAGTGTCTTGTTGGAATTGATTTGGGAGCCATCCTTTATGTGGTGAGTATTTTAGCCATTACTATTTCATTTACTGTTGGCATTTTAGCTTAACATTAATTATTTTGCTGTATTTTCAATGTTTAATATCGAAGGTACAGATATAAGACATGGTGGTCAGTTGAAATTTGCATGATTTTTAGGTGTCAAAATTCTGTCCCTCATACACTGTGGCATGTGTACTAGCCTCTTGTTGAATTATTTGCTTCATTTGGTACTATTCTTTCATTTTATTCTCTAATTTTTGCAGATCAATGCTATTTCGCCGGGAGCTTGACATGCCTAGTTGTACCAAGCTTACGTGCCTCCAATAAAACACTGGTAGCTTGTGTGACAGCAATACCTGCTTTGACCAAGGTAGTGTGCATAGCGGCCAATCTTAGGTCCTGTCGCTTAGTAATATGGTTCATCTTGACCCAGATTTCTTTGTTCACCCTTGGTGTAAGGAGACCTGAACAATTTTCTGGTCGAAAGTATTTGTTACTCTTTTCTGTCAATTTATTTTCTGACATCTTGTCCGCCCACCGATTGTTGACAATATCGGCCAGTGCTTGTGGAACAGATTTGTCTGTGCGCTCCTGATCATTCGCTATTTCTTCCAGTTAGTCGACATCCTTACTGTTTTCAACATTTGTAGGATTTACAAAATCACCCAATAAAATATCGGAGTCACCGGACTCTTCAGAATCCTTTATTTTTGGGTGCTTGCTGCTACGATCATCCGAGTCGGACACAGCAGGGCGTTTTCTGTCCGTCGACAGTTTGTTCCACACACATCCCATTTTATTTATTGAAGCGGATATGATAGACATGTTCTCATTCATCTGAGTCATCATATGAAATAAAGGCGAGTCGCCTAGTGTAAAAGCCAAGTCGACTGTTGCTAAATTAGAACCTGTGTTAGGATCAAATTTATTCTTTCTTTGTTTGCCGACCGTCAACTGTCGAGGCGACATTGTTGAAATACCGGCATTCATCGATAAGAGTCGTTTCTCTTGAGCAGGTGTGAGTTTGGTTTCATCTGAACTCACCTCGTGTGCGTGTCGGCGTGCAGGAGAATCCATGGCAAGGTCGGTTCGACCTTGAGAAAAAGACTATTATCTCTCTCTCTCTCGCCAAATTTCTTTCCGACCAATTGAAAGTTTAATATTCAGAAAGTCCGAATATATTTCCAAGCTTTGATCAACTCAAGAAAAAACGTTACTCACTGTACTGTATTAGATTATGTCTAGCTGAGTCAGCTGGACAAACATCTGTCGGTTACGACAAACAGCAGCGTACTGAAGGCTACCAGACTCGCGTTACCTCACGTGATTTCGGAGTGACCTCATTAATGACGTAGTAGAATTATTATTTTGTAAAAGCACAAGATGATAACTTGTCAAGAAACTCTGTAAACAGCAACACACCAAAGAAGTTAAAAGCTCTAAGGCATATTACCTACACATAGTTATATTAGTTATTCAATCCTTCGTACTGCAAACAAATGTATTTATAAACGTTATTTCATATCTAACTTCTGCACCATTATGCATCTTTGTAAATAAAGCGATTAAAAGGGCCAATTTAGAAAAGGAATAAGGACTTTACATTACCAGCCGAATATGGCTCTATTATGTTAGCAGTCAATGTAGAAAGGCATACAGCAGGAAACCCTTGGACGATATTCTTCAATTCAAGTTCACATTGAATGTTTAGAGTAGTATTCTCTCATTGATCTCCATAAACATGAATTGTCACTGTAGCGTTGCTTGCTGTCTACGGCAAAGCTCCGCCTGAAAGCTGAGATTTCGAAACAATTTGTACAGTGGCTAATAAAGCCATATTTTTCTTCACAGCTATTCAGTCACCGCTTCGTCTTCTCTCACAATTCATCTGAGGTTAGCATATTTTCACACTCTAGCTCTTATCTAAGTGATAAACAATGGACATCTGCTCGATAATTAGTTCTGTCCACAATCCGATTGTGGATACAAATTTCCTAGCTGATAAGCCATCATCAACTAACAACACATTAAAATATCTCCTAGTATTGACTGGTAACGAAAGGTACCAGTTCATCAAGTGTCATTATGGCTTGATTAGTGTTCTTATAAAACTGTCCATGAAAATTAGCGACATTATTTTAGAGACCTTGAAACGTGTATTGGGTCGAACTTGTAAAGGAATGTCAAGTAGCGGTCAACCGTGGCTAATAATGGCAAATCTCAAGGCAGGTGAAACGATTTGCTTGAATTGATTACTGGCGTGTCAATGGTTTGTTTCTCCCGCATCTGATAAACCTTTGGTCTCCCCAACAACCCAATCGATAAACCATTCTAGTGCGCCTTCATGGAACGGAGAGCTTCAATCACCGTCTTGCGTGTGAGGAGATAGTCCGCTTAGCTTCAAGGGTTGAAAATCTTCGGGTGTGTTATATGGCTGTTCATATGGACTTAAGCACAAAAGAATGTTTTACACGTAATTAGATTATAAAAAATAACTCATATTCTGAAATGGACATACACCAGGAAATGGCTGTTGTCGACGGCAAAATGCCCTCACCAAGTTTAGCCGAGAAGATTTTGAAGATGCCATTGCCGGAGAAACTGTTATCGGTGAAGGAGGAGATTAAAAGTTATCAATTCTGGAAAGCGGCTCGCTGTGAATTTCTCGTCACTCTTCTGTTTGTCTTCGTTGGTTGTGGATCAACAACTGCCTGGAAGACACCATCTGATGGTCTTAAAATCGCCTTCGCTTTTGGTTTGGCGACAGCAACTCTCGTTCAATGTGTTGGTCATATAAGTGGTGCTCACATCAACCCGGCTGTTACTATAGCCATGTTGGTCACCGGAAATATCAGTGTGTTGAGGGCTCTAATCTACATGATTGCTCAATGTATTGGGGCTATAGCTGGCATTGGTATTCTTTATGGAGTTACCCCGACCTCCGTCCATGGGAACCTAGGAGCTACTGTGTTACACAAAGATATGGGTAAAGGACAGGCCTTCGGTGTCGAGTTTATCATTACATTTCTGTTGACGTTTACTTATTTTGCTAACCTAGAACAAAAACGAGCGGAAATGGGATCACGGTCCCTGTCTATTGGATTCGCGGTCACACTCGGGCATTTATTTGCGGTAAGTTTACTTTGAAATTTGCATTAAAACATTAAAAGAACTACTTGTCTATTTCTGTGATAATTGTATACCATATTTTATTCCAAAATAGATTATTTTAAGATTGATGAAGAGAATGGGACATCAGCCGATGCTAACTAGATTAAAAGACTAAATGTTCAAATGCACATGAACTTATTTTTACAGTGCCATTTGCCTTACGGCCAACCTCCTTGATCAGTTTGAGGCGATTGAAGCAATGGTAAATTTTAATCGCTTTATTTTGGCAATCGCCTAACTATATAAACGTTCGTTACACCTGTTCAGTTATAACTAATCAATAAATAGAAAACATATGTTGACCTCATATTTACTGCATCACCATACCTAATCATGTAAATATTACCTGAGAACATTGCAACATAAACAGGATTACTGTTGTCACAATTGAGATAAAACAACAATTTACTGCAGACTCGTTAGAAAGTTATCTGTTCAAAGTCAAACAATCTAGGTGAAAAAGTACTTTTCGTGTGCGGGTTTTCCTTCAGAACATTGAAATTATTTGCATATCTGACTTCGTTTTCGCGTTAGAGAGAACTGTTTCCTCTTACTATGAGTTAATTTAGAACATTTACAGTATTAGAATGTAGTTACTACATCTTGTTGAGATTTGTTATTCCCAGACGACAATTTTGTGTTGTCTTGTTTAATCGACATTTAGAAGCTGGGCACATATGATGGATTTTAAATATACACAGAAGTTGAAAATCCATCATAGTCTTGTTTTTCTTAATTTTCTGTTGATGCTACTTTTTATAAATAATATAAATAACTGACATCAAGCTAAACCGTTCTTCTATGTTTGTTTGTAAAAAAAATGGAAGTGTTTTTGTTTTTGCCTGTTTTTTCATAACTGCCAAAACTGTTGTTGCTGTCTTTTGCTTAACAAGATTGGAGGTATGTCAAAGTCTCGTTTGGTAACGGAACATAGAACATATTTTATAAAACGTGAATGCCTCACTATGGAGAGAGATTTTTTACACTTGCCTGTGTCCAGGATGAGACTGCCATATTCCTTACTTGTAAATATCTACGGAAGTTGTATGACGCATAGCACTCCAAGCGCATTACCTTTATTAAAGCGAAAACAGTAAATGGCAAATGCTATATTTGTTCTGATCACCGTGAAGTGTACCATGACGTTTTATCAAAAGCTTTTAGAAATTACCCATCAACTACAGATTATGCCTACCAACGATACTCAATCATAATTAGTATAGCCTCAGGTGGTTGACATAACAGAAGGAAACTGGCTGTGTCAGATAAAAGACGGAAAAATTTTAAACAGTATTTAGATTATGTACATATCGAGATCACGGGAAATCTCTGAATCGTTGATTTCTCATTGATCTGTCTCAGCTGAAGGGAAGCTAAATAATATCAGAACAAATAGAAGTGAATCAGGAGGGTGGATTTAGAGAGAGAGACCGTTTATTTACAGACCATTTATTTACACTCCAGCCAGTGGCTGTTCTGTCAGACGAGTGTATCTTCAGTAGGCATCTGCAGATAAACATTCAGAGTCGATCCCTCAAATGGGTATTACCTCTGTCTACCGCTATTTGAAAACACCCCTTGTCAATTCGACTCCGCTGAACAGGATAATCGTAACTTCTTCAAACAATTGTTTTTCGTTAACATTTTATTGGATATTTTATTGTATTAATCCGTCTTTTTTCACTTTTGTTAAGAACAATTACACAGGAGCCAGTATGAATCCCGCCCGCTCACTGGGACCAGCTGTTATCATGAATATCTGGACAGATCATTGGGTAACTTTTAACAAATCTAATTCCTTTGCTACATATACATCAATGTTATACTGGAGTTTCTAGCTATGACACAGCCAATTTAAACTAAATCTTTAAGCTTTTTTTTTAGAAATTGCTAGTCTTTTAAGAGTAGCAAATCTGATGTACAGTTTGCCGTCATGCATATAAGTAAAATAATCATAAGTACGGTATAAAACCCCAATCAGTCAATCTGGTGGGCAGTCACTAAACCCCCGAGCGTTCCCATTAGCTTTTGTCATGCAGCAATTTAGAAACCGAAAAGAATCATCGGTTGTTAGATATACACATAAGTTTATGTATTATGTTAATAATCTATTAATATTTTACTTGCTGTTTTATTTTTTTTATTTTTTTTATGGTACTTGTTTTGATGCATTTGATAATTTACTTTTAACTCTCTTTTTTCCTAGGTGTTTTGGGTGGGCCCTATACTGGGTGGAATTTTGGGTGGATTTACTTACGAATACACACAAGACTCATCAAATGATACCCAACATTTCCGTCGATCATTCCGTCGGAAAACAGCTACCTTAAAGCGGTCCAGAAGTAACTTTAGTGAAAATTCCACGTCGACGGAGCTAACGTTTACCTCTCAGTCTGAACATTTAAGGATATAATTCATTACAGTACCGTTATTGTTCGGAGTGTCCTGTTTTTATATTGTATCCTGTTATGAAACTGTACCGTTGTGATAGTGTCCCGTTATAATACTGTACCGCTATAACAGTGTCAAACTATAATTGTGTCTCGTTATAATACTGTACCGCTATGATAGTGTCCCGTTAAAATACTGCAGCGTTACGATACAGTACCGCCGTTATAATGTCCCGTTATGATAGTGTCCCGTTTTATAGTGTCCCTTTATGACACTGTACCGTTATAATACTGTTCAGCTGTGATAGTGTCTCGTTATGATAGTGTCCAGTTATGGTAGTAACCCGTTATAATAATGTCCCGTTATGACAGTGTCCCGCTATGATAGTGTCCCTCTTTGGTATTGTCCCGTAATGATAGTGTCCCGTTATAATTGTGTACCGCTATGATAGTGTCCTGTTATAATACTGTAGCGTTACGACACAGTACCGTCGTTATAATGTCCCGTTATGATAGTGTCCCGTTTTTACAGTGTCACTGTATGGAACTGTACTGTAATAATACTGTTCCGCTATGATAGTGTCTCGTTATGATAGTGTCGATTTATGATAGTAATCCGTTATTATAATGTCCCGTTATGATAATGTCCCACTATGGTATGGTCCCGTTATGGTAGTGTCCCGTTATAATATTCTACCGCTATGATAGTGTCTCTTTATGATATTACGTTATTATAGTCCCGTTATGGTAGTGCCCCGTTATGATAGTCTTCCGTTTTTATATTGTCCCGTTATGATACTAATTCGTTATGATAGTGTCCCGTTATGAAAGTGTCCCGTTTTATAGTGTCCCATTATGATACTGATTCGTTATGATAGTGTTCCGCTATGATAGTTTACAGTTATGATAGTGTCCCATTATAATACTGTATCGCTATGATAGTGTCCCGCTATGATACTGAACCATTATGATGGTGCCCCGCTATAATAGTGCCTCGTTATGATAGTGTCCCTACAGACCAAACAACTCGGATCAATATATCGAACTTGAGTCGAACCACCCAATGAGACATAACAAAAAAAAACAGGATTCATATCCGCACTTCGTCACATTCTTTAAAGCTGCATTACAAAGTTTTCAATAAGCCAACAAGTGTCCGGGGGCTCTCTGAGCTAACGAGCATCAGGAAGCCGATTTGTTGTGGTAACCTATTTTAGCCCTGTAAATGTTTTGTTGTGTCAATATTCTGGGTTGCCAGTGTCGTTTAAGGTCGTTTCCTTCACCCATTGGGCTGGCATGCCGCCATGTGAGGGAAATAACGATAAGTACAGCATCAGTGCGTTTTTCATTTTCTTCTATTTTTAAGTGTATGTGTAGTTTTCGCATTTCAAGTTTGTGGAATGAACTACCCTCAATCATCTTAATAACTCTTTTCTATGTGTCAATATTGTACACAACCCGAAATGGCGATAATGCTCTTGATCGGAGTTTGATAAAGTACATTCTTAACAGGATGAACATTTATTACAAATTTAACGTTAACAAAGGAATCTGTGTTTTTAAACGTACTGGCGGCCATATTGGTTCGCTGACTGATGAAATGCAATAGGCCTGTAACCATACACTATGCTGAAGGCTGAAGTAAATCGGTAAACTCGTTTGTTAGTTGTAGCGTTCACAGCATATATGTGTAAATACCATTTTAAGACCATAATTAAGGTTTTATTATTGGCCTGAATTCGGGTGGAATGTCAAACCATAGTTGAACTGAACAGGAGGAAGGTACACTTAATCATTTGAAGTCAATCTAACGGTCAACGAAGTTATACTTTCCACTTAGTTATACGTGGGATATAGTCATCTTTGATTTCTCTATGTTGTCATAAGAAGATGAATAGCCTAAATCTATGCTACCCTTGCTTTAAAACCGTCTTTTCAAGTGTGTCTTCTGTTTTACTCTATCGGAATGGGACATATATAGACTTCTCATCAAACACACGGCCACTTATCTGTAAGAATAGTTTCTCACGTTTCGGTGGGAGTCACGAAGAACCTCGCCGAGGCTGAGAGTTTGCGTAAAGACGACCCGATCGACCCTGTTTCATGTCCCTCCATACTATATCCCAGGTTATACGTTCGACTTTCGCTGAAAATTTGTGAAGATGCCTAATACCGGTGAAGGAGGAGAAAAAAACACTTATTAGTTTTGGAAAGCGGTTCGCTGTGAATTTTTCAGCAAATGATCTCGAAATAACCCTCGCATTTGATTTGGCAACAGTGCTCCGTTTTGGGAGAGAAACTCTCGTTTAATGTGTTGGTCATATGAGTGGTGCTCACATAAACTCGGCTGTTACTATAGCCATGCTGGTTACCGGGAATATCAGTGTGTTGAGGGCTCTTATCTACTTGATTGTTCAATGTATTGGAGCTATAGGTTACAATATAATTCTTTATGGAGTTACCCCGTCCTCCTTCCAGATTGTTTAGATTTTGCTTTTCCTTTACATTTTAAAAGGGCTTTTACAGGGGAAATGAGTGGAAGTTACTTATTTTAGTGATTAAACAATCAGTAGCTAAGTACAGACTGGACTATTTTGGTTCGTTCGAGGTTAATATTGATACCAATAATCCCAAAGAGTTCTTTACAAGCGTGTCATTTTCCGTTTATTCCTATAACTTTTTTTCGTGTACATTTCGAAAGAACAAAATCAGGATCTTCATCAAAGCCTTCTTTAGAGACCTGTGGTATAGTATTCACATGGAAGTTCTTGGGAGGAAATGGTCACTGTTATTAAGATTTACGCCAAATCGATAAATTGAATATTAAAAGCTTTCAAAACACAAAATTTATCAGCATAGTCGCACTTGGTTCCTATTTTTTTACTTTACAAATGGTACCTGTCAAATACTAGTAACGTTTTTCAATCTTACCCCTAACACCAACAATGTATCTGTACTTGCGTGTGCGTTGTGTTCATTGACCTTGTGAATCTCCTTTCTCTTGTTTATCTTTTCAGCTATACTGGTTACCTACCTTTTTGTCTTTAAAATCTTGAATATATTTCATAACTAAACTATTAATATAGTCATTTCACTGTGTATTTTTTTCTGCAATTGAACAATTTCTTGTGTTGAGTGGGAGCCAAACAAGTCATTTTGACTTCCTGGCAACGATTGTTCATTACCTGTTGAAGATATTTATTTGTGGCAAATAAGATAAAATTAAAAGATATCGTTTAAATCTGAAGCCAAAATAGTTTATTTGCTCAACGAATTTTGATTGTTTGTATTGGAGAGTTGCGTTCAAGCAATTCTCCTTGGTTGGTTGTGTTTTATGCACACACCATGTTATTCTGAGGTTGTTTTTTTTATTCTTTTATACAAGTTTGCAGAACAATGGGATACTTACAAATCAAATCCGCTAGGTGTCGCTGTAGTAAAGTATGACATATAGACTTAACACGGAGTAACTCTCACATTGTAAAGAGTCATATACTTTATATATCATCGCTCAGTTACCGCTGTTATGTCATATACATAACTGGGGCCTCCGTGGCGGAGTGGTCAAGAGCGCACACAATAAACAATATACATTGCTTGTACTATGACAACCAATATATCTTTATCCACCTTCAGTCTACGGTCCCATAGATAGACTTAATAAATGATAGACATCGATATATAGGTTATATCTGGATAGTATTCTACTATTCTCCGTATGGATCTCGATGCCTGTCATTCCACCCTAAGAAGTCATTTTAGCACCTAGTTTAAATATTAAATCACTTAATTAAACATATGGTATTCAAATTATAGGATATCTTTAACATTAAAAATAGAATAACAATATAATTAAAACCGATTGTGCCCATCAGATGCATCGGCGTTCAAATGTACTATAATTATAATTTGAAAATACTTTCCTTAATTTAACCTACTTTCTTACAAATAAACATCTCCATAATGGAAAGTCTGGTTATTTATCAATCTCACTTCAGCTCTCTTTTCGGTCCCCAATTGATCTCCCCATTCTATAGTCAAACTACTCTTGTTAAAGGCAAGGAAATAAATATACGTCACTAAATGTGTTATCCACAGCTTACGAACAGCAAGCAATAAAAATATTAAGTACAAAAAACATATTCTGTATCACCGCTGCGCTATCGTAAGCCCATGCAGATTTTTTCTTTTTAATGTGCCCCAATGGTATATTGAGAAAATTCAATTCTCATCTTTTATCTTGAAATAAAAAGCCAACATTTGAATTCCGATTACCTGACAGTCTCAATGTTCCCAAGTGATTAGTATTCAACATGGTTACTTAACTTCACTTGATATCACATTACTGTACATAAACGAGATGGAAGGCTTTAACTTTACTGATTTATATTGCAACCAATCCCTTAAACTGAACTAAATTTGTACGCATGGAAGAGCGAAAACAGGCATGTCTATGAAAATAAATACCTACTGTACCCAAATATTAGCTGTGTTCTGGTCTATCGGCTGTACTGTACTTATCCTACATTTTTATTATATTTCAGTGCTATTGATTCCATTGATAATAAAATCTTTCAATAAACAATTTTTTTAGAAAATAGTTTTAAGTACAGAGCATACCTTTAACACAAAACATGAATTTTATATTACATAATTCTTATTGAGTCGTTAATTTGAAAAAAATATAAAACATAGGTGACATCGCTCCGAAAACAATTCATGCGAGAATACTTCTATCTTTGGATAATTACGTCCCCCGATGTCAAACATTTTCCTACACTGGACACACCATAAACCACTTAAATATCCTTCAGGTTTTTGTATATTCCCGAGATTTGCATGATTTAATAGATTGCTAATTATATGTTCATATATATTTAATAGGTGTATGTTAGACAGCAAAGTAACAACTCCGAAAACAATAGGTTTATTCGCCAAACCATCAGTCGAAGTAATTTGAGCTAGAAGTGTATGTGGTTTGATACAACGCGACTGCATAGTTAACACTAATATTGCATATCTTGAAACATACTGG
>JAVFBZ010028067.1:0-11193 GCA_032466195.1 Katharina tunicata
TCGTGTGACTCCCTCATATACCTCAGGTCCACTGGGAGACTTGAACCCGTGCGGTACATCGAAGGAGGATCTGCAGTAAGACGCGCTAACCACTGAGTCACGGCTCGGGCCCCACAGCGACAGTAACACAACCAAATAATGTGATGTCACTTCAGTATTAGCTCCATTGGAAGACAATGTTACTCCAGAGTGTAAGCTCCAGAGAAAGCTCCAAACCTACAGCTGTGGGGGTCAGTTAGAAGATGCTATTATACCAAGGCGGCGTTTCTGTACGTTTACTACCGCCGTTATCAAGAGTGACAATATGATTATGACTGATTGTGGTGCCAGCAACTGAACCGAAACGTACCAGTGTAATAATAGAAACGTTGCAATTCATTACACTCGTGATTTCAATGGAGTCATACCATCCATTCAACAATAAGACAACCTTCGGATAATTGTTTTTTGCTTTTACAGATATAGGAAATACATAGACTTTTATGGACGTTTCGAAAACAAGCATGTTGCTAACCAGTCCTTGAGGGTAAGGAGATCGCTTATTAAGGTCCCTGGAAATTTCTCTTAAAATTCTGTAATTATGCCGCTGTGATTCAGACAAAAATACGGTGATTAAGTACATCTACATAGTGACTGGCCTTTGCGGAGTTGTTAAAGCCACAAACAATACAGAATTGAAGAATACTAAGGTGTCTCTAAATGTTATTATACAATCCGCTCTTCCCAAAGAAACTGCTTGTCGCGGGCCCCATTCGTATCAAATGAATAAATAGGCATTTGAGTTGCTTTTCCTGTAAATACTCAATTCAATAATCTACCCGTTAGGAGAAGGTCAAACAAAACAAGCAACACATCGACAGCAAACACCGACTGAGGATTACACAAAATCAAATAAGTCACTCTGTCTATAGTTGTTACGGACTGTGGACTGAAAATGACCATATAAGCAGGTTGATTTTGTTCCTTGAACTCCTCTGTGGAATTTACTGGGTTCGTTACACAGCTCCGGGAAAACATTCCCTTTGGGTTGACCTGATAATACCATGTGAATAGAGACAAAATAATATCATGATTTTAAGTTAGGAGGTAATCATTTGAGAATCGTTTTATACCCTCTTTCTGATCTCGGAGATCGTTTCAATCAATTTTTTTTATACAGGCAGAAATGTCTCTTATCATAGCAGAGATGTTAGGCAATACAGGATCGTATATGTGAAGCTTTGGAACAATCATTGAACAAATTATTTCCGGACAGGCGTTACAATAATTGAACATGGTGGTTTTCAAAAAGCGACAAAAAATATAATTGGCAAAAGACATATGCTTGAAGTGTCTCCAGTATGTGTGATTCGCCATAAAATGACTTGGAGAGAAACACCTGTCAATAAAGTAAAAGAAAAACTCAGAATTGTCCAATAATTCTCAACTATTCAAACTCAAACATAAATGTACACCGGTACCTTTTCATAACACGGGTAGATGGTGAAGAAAGCTAGTGTAAGTGTCAGTCAAAGAAACAAATCCACCTTAATCTACACGTGGACAACCAAACGGAAACACTACCGTTACAAACGACGAGGCGGGTACAAAGCAGAAAGGAACAGTAGCTAGGCGGCAAAAAACACCTAACATGTGAATCAGTTACAAATGCGTCTAGACCAAAATCAATATTGGCCCAGTACAAACAAAATAATCATAACAAACACTTGCTTGAGAATTATGTTAGCATCGACATCGAAACCCTGCACAATAATAAAGCAGATGTTGTAATCCATATAGACTTGTCGTTTTACTAAATCTCATAGATCTAAATAATCAGACATACATTATAGGTTCATTTTTTTTTAGATTTTAAGAATTTGCATTCGTTAAGATTTCATTAACCAATCAATCTAAAGGGGGTACTAGCATATCGATTAAGAACATTTGGTTACAAGATGATCATATATTTATTGATTTGCGATTATCGTTGTTCACAGTGATTGGAACAGACTTAGGGAGACTAAAGGACTGTTCACGGTGTGTGATATTACAAGTGGAATAAAACCTGCAATACGGTATAGAAGTACAGCATGCCGAAGTCTCGGGAAAGTAGTTAAACAATCGGTACCTCATATTGATATGGCTTGGCCAAGCACCAATTAAAACAAGATGAAAGAAAAGCCTTTGGGTAGAGTTTCCCGATCAATCTCAATTATTGGAATTCGATGATCCAGGTAGAGGGTTACCTTTTAACAACACCCGTAGATCATTAGGGTTGCTGGTGTTAGTGTCGGTCAAAGAAACTGATTATCATCGATCTACACGTGATTAGGGGGCTCAACCGAGGTCAAACAAGTGCAACAACTCATCTACAGTCGACATTATATTATACGGCACGGCCTAAAACACATTCTGCCCGTACGTTCTACGTCGAGACAGATATTGTGGGTAAAATAAAACTAACCATTCTGAAACATTTGCGCCTAAAATATACCAGAAGTTGTTGTCCATAATATCTTGTGTTATCCGGGATTTAAAGTCAACCTACTGAGAATCCGTGCTGTCGTGGCGAGTATGGGGCAAAAGGGTTAAAATTACACAGTTTATTGACATTTTCTCGGTAATTGCGCATCAAATGTTGACAAATTATACATGAAATGAAAGCTGAGATCGCGATTAATCCATTCCAGGTCGTGTTTTGTCCATAACGACGGTTGTATTTACGAAACACAAGAGAATGTATTTTCAAACGTAGAACGTACGCGCAGAACGTGTTATAGGCAGTGCCAAATTATACTGATGTTTCAAATTGTATTAAAATAGAACGGATGTGCACAGGAACATCACTTAGGCGATTGAGTTTGTGATAAGCATAACAGCATTGGCCAGAGCTTGTAGACTTCTTGAAAATCAGCTTTATAGAGAATAACAAGAAATCTTATGATTCAAACAATCGGCTAAATATTGGCGAATATTCACTCGGGATTCGTCTCACTAACTCACTTACTAACATATGAAGTCTATCCAGTCAGTTAAGATATTGTATAAGGGTGTGGGAGGAAATCGTCTTTCTGGTTCTTTTAATAGGACTATATGAAATTTTAATTATTTATTTGATTAGTTTTCTAACCATGTTTTCAAGGTTTTTTCATTTTGCGTGTATCTCTTTGCCGGTGTACCGTATTAAATCGGGAAGAAACTTCGCAAACACCACTCCGCGATCTCAACAGCCAAATATTGTTTGATTGGTGTTTAACGTCGTGCTCAAGATTATTTCACCTATATGACGACTTATTATGAATTATGAATTATTAAATTGCGTTACCAGTGTATGGTGGAAAACCGGGAAGAAACCTCGTAAAAAAACACCCCGCGATTTACGCAGCCACCGGAAAACTTCCATTATATACCTAGGGTCCACAGGGGGATCGTCAACATTCAAATAAAAATTGTTCTTATATATTACCAGTTCGACATGGATACTCGAATATAAACTACTGGGTAAATGGTAGTGGTCGCAGCAGTCCAGCGCTCTACCAGCTGAGCCACGGCGCGGCCTCTCGATTAAGTAGAAAGCAATTATTTCCAGAGTCATCCGGACAGATAGACGTATGGAGATCAAATAACAGAATTACTGACTTTCAAAAGGACGGAAAACTGCAATCACTAAAAGAGGAAGGGTAACCCAATTTTTTCTCTCCAACGAATGGGTTTTTCAGGAACCAATCCCAATCAGTTGAAAGACAAGCCTTTGAGTGGAATGTCCCGATTTAACCTCACCGTGCGAGACAGTCAGTGAAACTGATTTCTGTATTACCAATCGAGAGTGGTGATTATATACAAAAAAAGAAGAAGTTTTTCAGCAATCAAGAAACACAAGATGACGTTTAACTTCTTTTTAAGGCATATAAAAGTCGAGACACTTAGAATAACATATTATTTAATGGATGACAACTTCTGGCACACTTCCGGCGCAACGTTGTAAAGACCGTTTCCTTATTTACCAACTAGACCAAAACATCTCACCGGAAATATACCAGAAGTTGTCATCTTTAAAATCTTATGTCATTCAATAAGTAACACAATGTTTTTTCTCTCAAGAAATTGTCAACTATTCTTAATAAATACATTACGAAATACTACCGTTGTGCCAATTACCACGTGGTTTCAAAGTAGTAAAGGGGAATATACACTTTAACAATACATTTATTTATTATTTATTTGTTAGGTGTTTAGCCATGGTTTTTGATTGGTACTCAAGCGTATTCCATTTATACAACGACTCTGCGTCGCCGGTGTATAGATTGACACCGTGAAGAAGCATCGTAAAATCCACCTCGCGGACTCCGCAGCCACCGGAAAACTTCTACGGCTTACTCGTTTATTACACTTATATGATGGCGTGCCAGCCAAATCAGTGACGGAAACCACCATTAACGACGCTTGCAACATGCAAGGCAGGACAAAACATTTACATAATAACAAAACAGGACACCACCACAAATCGGCATCCTCTGCCCCTTAGCTCAGAGGTCACCATGGCACAGGAAGCTCCCATTCAACCACCCGACCCTATACGAGGACAGACATGCCTATACGGTCTGTTTCATGATAATTAACTTTACCCACTGGGTCCTTTTCAAAATATGGGTAGCTGATTGTGCGTGCAGTAAATCAAACATTCTGATTGAGTGATGAATATAATGTTTTTCTCACACGTCCATTAAATATTAAAATGGCCTTCATGAAATCAATGTTCAGTGAAACTTGTATAAACGGCACCACATTGGACCGTAGAAAGTGGTCAGTTGAGTCAAAATGTCGGTCTACAAAAGTTGTTTCGACATAAAAATAATAGACAGTAGACCAACTACAATGTCAGTTTAGACTATATGTCGGTATACCCAGGTGTCGGTTTAGACAATACACACTCCTCTTTTCTCTTAAAGGTCATACGCCAAAGATTGCGTGTAAACAATTCGGATCCAGGAAGGCCTCTTAAAATTCCATAAAATGTTGAAAGAAAGCATAGTTTTTTTCTCCAAAGCATATCACAAGATAATGGGCTAACGAAGAGAACACGTCAGTTAGAAAAGAGTTTGAAGGAGAGAGAAAAGGGGTAGCCTGGGTTGTGTTAACGCCTATCTTGCTATGTTTGGAGTGTTCCTTGATTAAGCGTTCAATCGAATCATAAATTCTGATGCTTAATTGGACCACTCAGCATCTAATTGCCGAGGAAAACATGTATTTCTGATGAATTAAATAAGTTACTGTAAAAGCGATTAAAAAAAGAACAACGGCATTAAAGTTAAGTTATAAGCCTACATTTTAATGGTTTCAGACAAGTTGGGTCGGACGCTATAAGAGCGCCGAGATTCAGTCATATTAATGTCGTTTAATTTTGGAAAGTTATCTTATCCAAACAACTTAGTCTGCTAGGTTCTACGAAATACCCTAATTATCCCTAAAGAACCCAAATGTGCTAAACGCTCTAAAAACATAATGCAATTCAATTAATTTACGTTTGTCGTATTCGCGTATAGCCATTCAGCTTTGGATAAAACTGACTTTAGAGGGCTACTGTTGAATCATTTTGGACTTAATACAGATAATAATAAAACAGATCGATTCTGTAAGTCTAATCATAACTGAGCGCATCCCCACCAGGATAAAATGTGGCATAACAATAAAATACTTCAATATTGGTCCATATTTCTTTGGTAATGATATTACTACAATCCGTACTTATGTCAAGTTGATACATTTTCACTTAAATTGCTGATAAGAATTTGGAGGTTACTTTTGCATCAAAAATGTAGACTTTTGAAGGATCATGGTTTCTGGATTCATACTTATTTTCATTTGGTTGGTTGGTGTTTTCCATGATACTTTAGGATATATCACTTATATGGTGCCATACCACGTCTAGCAATATTAATTATACTTGAAATGACAACAGATGAGACAGAATTAAAGGAAAATAACAAAAACCGACAAGGCTACTAGGATCATCACTTAAGACAGAGAGAGAGGAAGAGAAGTCAGAGTTTTACATTAATAGAACGTAAAGAGCTAGTTAACACCAGGCCAAAGAAGAATAAACAATCTCGTAGATTCAAACAATCGAACAAGCATAGCAGAATCAGGAACCCTTTGAACTTTCTTAACCAGCCGAAATCTCTCCCATCGGTTAAAAGCTTTGAAAAAAAAGGATCTTATATCTTCTTTTTTGGAATAATTGTCAAACAGATATCTAGACAGACGTCCAGGGATTATATTACTCTACACATTGGCTGGCGTTTTTAAGGGAAGTTAAAAGTACAATCACGAAAATTGGCTTCAGTATTCTGAAGGCGTCCATAGTGGTTTTTTCTTTTTTTTTTTATCTCATGGACTTTTGCAATCAGTTAGCCGTTGGAGACAAGTTTGATTGTCTTTGAAGGATTTTGGATTCGCGTCAATTATATGGTCTAATCGAATCCTAATCTGTCTTTAAAGAGTCTGTGGAGGAAAAGAATCGTATATCTAGTACTTCTGGATTGCCGTCCAAAGGATTATTTCCAGACGATGGTCGGGGCAGACGTAAAGGTATTAAATAACTCTTCATTGCTACCGACTTTGATAGATTGTAGAAGATAGAAGAACTACAGTATGCTAAAGGTGTCTCCAGAATGTAATTATAAAATCCGCACTCCACAGAGAAACGGCTTGGTCAGGACCCAATTCCATTAAATTGAAAGAAAAGCCTTTGAGTTGAGTTCCCCGATAATTCTCAATTATTGGAATTCGATGATCCAGGTAGCGGGTTACCTTTTCACAACACGCATAGATAATTAGAGCTGGTGTAAGTGTCGGTCAAAGAAACTGATTAACATTGATCTACCCGTGTTGGCCTACCAGAGGATAGTCAAGTGATGGCAGGCCCCATTCTAGTTCAACTTCGCCTATCTCCGGCTCCTTCCGTCACCTCCGATATTGGCTTTAGTGTAATGACAGGCCTTTTTTTTTTAGTCCATTAGCGGTATATTTACCGCTGCAGGCAATATTTGTACCGCATGTAGTTAAACGGATCCTATAGGACATCAAGTGCATTTTGCGCCAATAAAAATCGACATAGACAGCAAAGAAAATGAAGAAATAAAATAGAACTATTTAGCATAACAAGAGGGCGAAATGACCAATGCAACAAGAGAATCAAGTCACGTGAACGAGTTTAAATTCTTTCACAGGTCGATTTATCAGGTCAAGCTTCAGCAGCCTCGCTATGATGTTCACAGCTATATTCAAAATGCCTCGTCATTACATGGGCAGGCCCATGGCTTAGCAGATAAGATAAAATATTAACTATGTGTATGGCTTTCCCAATTCAATGGGTAAAGAAACCATAATTACACTGACACTAAACTATTGCATGTTTCAAGATAATCGAAGAATGTATATCACGTAACAATCATGGCCAGTCATTACACAAAAGTGGATAATCGGAAGTGACGGAAGGTACCGGAGATAGGCTATATTGAACACTCGGGATCTCACTTTCACCACATATTCAGTCAAGAACATGATACTAAAATGGTATACTATACAATAAAAGACACAATACATATCAATTGGTTCAGTGAACATGAGTTCGGCTTTGCACACAAGTTTTTACATTTGCACAATAATCTCTCCAAATCATTTTAATCTTAACAACTCTGATAAATGTCTATTTTTTCTTAAAGCAATTTAAGAAAATGTTGTAGAAAAGGTAGAATTGCGAATCATCTTCTACAGTATTCACTGGCCGAGTTAGAAAGGATTTGGTCCACTGACTAAGCATTACTCACTTCATTAATCTTCAGTTTTATTCTTTTAACGTCAGTTCCCAGACAGACCTTAGGTGTATTAACTTCGGAATCATGAACACATTTAGGATGTTGATCTTGGCTTTCTTTTAATAGCTCGAAATCATGAGATATCTGTTAAATTAAAAGATCCATAGTAATGTAAATACTGGGAAAGTATATATATTGGCAGCCCTAATGAAAGAATTGTTTTGCCAAATGTTGATGTGTGATTTATTTGTATGTATACAAGTATGTTTGTAAAAGTGATTAACCTATGATTGAATGGATAGAAGCAAGATTGGTTTAATACAACAATTAACATTAAATATAGTGAAGCTAATGTCGTGGTTATATCAAATGGTTACTGAACGTTTAACGCTACTCAACAGGACTTTTCATGGTATGCCAAAGAGTAAAAGTTCCCGTATTTTCATTTTCTGCAAAAGCCACCAAAACAAAACGATGGAAAGTAGTTAAAATTTAGCTCATTATTGTGTGTATTCACGACCATCGATGGAAGCTATTGAATATCTATCTCAGTATTGTACGCACGACCATCACATGAGTGAGTAAAATGATGCAGTGAAATGCCAATGTACGGAGCCAAAGTGATTAAATGAATGGTGTTTTACGTCTTACTCAAGGGTATTTCACTTATATGACGACTTTTTCGTAAAAAAAACAAAAACGTCACGGTTTCCGCAGCCGTTTCCGTTTCCCATATATATCTGAGATGGACAAGGTGGTTCAAACCAATACTGTCTATAGCAAAAGGAAATCAGCGGTCAAAAGCTTAAGCAGCCGAGTGCGGGCGTTGCCTCAGATCGAATGTGAGTCGTCTTTATCTTAAAACGTGACATCTGAGATCACGCGTGAGTACAGTTCGAACAAAAAATTAGATAAGATGCCAGGGGAAGAAATAGTCTCCTAAAAAGACAATCTTCCACACCGACTTAACTGCATCGTGATCTTCAAACGAATAAAACAACATTGAGTACAAGACCAATGCGATACTCAGTGGAGATCGATTTCTCTGTTACGGTCAAAGTGGAGAAGACGATTGGTTAAACACGAACCATTACTAAAATTACATAAGATAGTGACGAAAAGAGAACATCAAAGCCAAAGAGACATTGTAAGTGTGAAGGAACGCAGAGTGGCTGTCTGGTTGAATTACCACGCATTCATTGATTGGATAACGACTTTATCGTGAAAATATCGCATAGTGAGTGACCGCTCAATCAAATCTGCGGTGCTAAAATGCACAATTTAACGCTTATTTTCCAATTTTTTTTTCGACCTTAATTTCTAAAAGTTTGAACAAAATACTTCTTACGCTAACAAGTAAGGCCTTTCGGATAAAATAGTGCATTTCCGAGGAAGAGTACAGAGACGATTGGGCGCCATCAAAGGAATCTCTTTAATATTTCGGATCTGCGGCTAAAATATTTTCATCCTCCGTACAACTTAGGAGCTTTCTTTTGTGCAAGTGCAGACTGATAAACGGTTCAAAAGATTCGCCAAGGCATATGGAAGCTGGATATCATCACCGATAGCTCACGAAGCCTTTTAATCACAAGTGTTTAGTTCCTTTCTTTGGTGACTTACAGAAAAACAATGTAAGACTGTTAATAATATCCAGAAAAAATTCCCGTGCTTATTCGTTTATAACGGTTTATAAGAGGGGTTAGGATTCATCAATATTCTCCCGCATTCCTTTGACGTTAACAGTGGAATGACTACAGACACCATGGAGACAGAATCATCTGCACCTAATTCTATTCTATCTCCAATGATATAAGTTCTGATTAGAAATAGACATTGACTTGTTGGAGAAAGTCAGACTTGGGCAATCTCAACTTTTGATTTATTTTCGGACTGACTGTCTCCATGCATTTTAAATTAAAAATGTATCGAAAAATAGTATTATTAAGCACAGTAAGCTAAGTACCAGGACGATGTCGCCATGAAGGCGGACTGTCCATACGTGTTAGACGGTCTGAATGGAATTCGTAGTTTACAAGATGTGCCTTGGTGGGTCTTTGTGGCACCAGGAAGCCGATCTGTTTGTGGGGTCTTGTTTTGCATCCATAAAATGTCCCGTATTGTCTTGTTTATCGCCAGCCTTGTTGAAGGTGTTTTTCTTCACCCAATGAGCTGGTATGACGAAAATGAGTGAAAGGCCCTTACGTATGGCGAGAAAGCCCAATCACAGAAACCAACAAATGCATCCTAACTGGTAATACAAATGAGCAATACGATCTTTATTGACCAAATAGCAGTTAGATTTGACCGATAAAATGTTTACTGATATTTTTTTTAGTCTTGGCATGGTGGGTTCTGTTGGCTCATTGCTGAGGACGATAGGGCTCATGTCGAAACTAAACACCCAATGCCCTAAACTATTTGGCTTTGAAATGACGACTTTAAAAAGGCTAGAACATTCCACATAAAGCAATATGGAAAAGTTGCAGAGAATTGTCTTGTTGGTCTATTCTTAAGTCACACTTTCAGTTTAAACATAATTTTGCTCTTAATTTCATTAATTTTATTCGCTTCACGCCTCCGTTAATTCATCCAGAATTGGTAAATAAAAGAAGGCAAGGGAGAGAGGGGAAAGAATTCCGACAAAAGTGCATAAAAAAGACGAGTGCTTGAAGAGCGAAGAAAATCGTGCTCAGACAAGTTGTTGATCTCATAAAACCATTTCTGAAGACTTTGACAAACACTTCGGATATCCGTTTAGTTAGTTCTAGTTACAACCGATCTGACTGTTAACTACTGATAAGCTTTAAAAAAATCGATGTGATGTAAGAACAAGGGGAGATAATTCAATGAGCGACATCGCGAGACTATAAAAACAATTGTTTAGTATTATAACAGGGCGTTTACTACAAAGTACTTTTTAAACCGGTGCTGAGTAAATAAAGACAAACGTCATTTCTTTCAGTAAAAGCGTTAGAATTATTTTTCTGTTAATATTGATTTGATTTCGATGATATTTAAAATAAAAAATCGACTGGAATCTGAATCACAGATTATTTACAGTTTCCAAATGGGAAAGAAATATAAGCTTGTTATGTATTGATGGCTTTTAGAATTCCAGGATACCACGCTTGCACGGACAACTTCATGTGAACAGATTCCGGGAGCATTATTTTCTCAAATCAAATTGTAAGCGTAACAATGCGAACTTGATTTTACGTTTCGGTTGCTTCTGTTTTAATTGGTCCAAGTGTAGCATTTGAAATCCGCGCATGCACCACGGTTGATTGGAAGCTCTTTCTACCCGATGAAAACGAACAACAGAGAATTAAGAGTGAGTGGAAGGAGAATATATGAAAAAAGACAAAAAGGCGAGAGGAAAAAGACGAGACAAGGC
>JAVFBZ010028089.1:0-11193 GCA_032466195.1 Katharina tunicata
GAATAATTATGTTATGGTGATGTGTTTTTTAAGATGTTGCTGAACATTTTAGGTAATACATTAATACCTGTGTCACATTTGTACCTGTGTCACAAAAGCCAATTCAGGTGGTAAAGCAGTTTTCCTTTAGGACGGAATCAACTTTTATCTGAGAATCTATCATAATTGCATCCATTTTATCCTTGCTCATTAAACTTACAAGGTTGTAGCTAAAACAAATATATTAGGGAATCCTGATAAAAATGTTTGTTCATAAAATTAATCTTCTAATATTATTCATCATCTTTGAAACTGTCAAAATTGAAAGAAAGCGGCAAACATTATAATTATGTAAATTTGTAAATTGTTTGGCTTTTCTTACTAATGCAAATTTACATATTCTCAGTATTAATGGAGGCATAATGACTGATTACCATGTTGTATTTCAACAGATTTTAAAGTTACATTTATTGTTTCTTTCCATACTTGATTGTTTTCTCTATTTCGTTTCTTGAAGTATTAGTGTTTAATCTACTGCTGTATTCCCTTGATCTCTTTTAAACACTAAGTGTCAAACCATGGTATTTCTTACTAATCAAGTTATACATTTTGATGTAGGCCTACACTGTTAAATGATATTTTGTAAATTTTATATAAATAATTACATTAACACCCCTTTCTTGGAATATAAGATGTATCTGGTAGAATTTCTTGATATTGAAAAGTAAATCTTGGGTTGATGTGTGATTTTACTTTGAAACAAACTTCGTATTAAATATTTCATGAACTAAATTTTTTTTAGAGCTTGTATTCATTTTGTCTAAATTTGTATTTGATACTTCATTCAGTTTATTAAAGATATGAAAATAAGTCTAACTTAGTTTTTGTCCAGTTTAATAAGGGTTGGCAATGTGGTTATTTGTCCTCTTATGGTTATATAGATCACTTTAATTAGTTGATATCCCTGTGCCAGTGGGATTACTCTTGACAAAAATATATAGACCACTTATAAGTAATAGGAAATCAACATACTGCACATGTAGACTAGAACGAGGATATATGTGTCCTTTGAACAAGTAGCCTAGTCATATTATTGTAATTTCACAATTCACTGACTCGTGTGTAATTTTTCCTGAAGTGAGCATTCTGTGAAACAACCTCACTGACGTCAGCAGATTTTGACATTTTTGCACAAGCTTTATATTAAACCAGGACAGGTTTACAAATATTCACTATTCATAAATAATCAGGTCAGCCGTCTACAGCTGAATAAGAAGTTTTCATTTAAAAGATATTATCAAACCCAAATTGCCAGGGACTTTTATCTTTTATGCAAATGCTTACGTCAGCATTGGCGTTTTGGGCTGTACTTTCACGTATTATGATATAACGGGGTGCCAGTCTTATGGGAGGAAGGGAACCACCCTAAGCGATGCCAGCAACATAGAATACGCCACAATACATTTACCTGTTAAACAGGACACCACAACGAATTGGAGGCAAACGATCTTACGGAAACTTGATAAATTATAATTAATTAAAAGAAACACAAAAATACTTGAATACGTGATGAAGAACTTGATTTATTCAATCTGTTTATTTAAGATGACTGCTGAATGTGGAAGATTATTTACATTGTATGATTTTTTATGCTTATGCTCTTAATGATAAATATGCCTGTTGTGGCTTAAAACAGGTAGGTAATAGACTTTTCATCTTAACACGAATCAAATGAATCGGAAACTAAGAACTGGAAGAACAACAATCAAGCACAAACTTTGTTTAACATATCTGTATTGGTTGATCGAAGGATAAGCTATCCAGAACCTTTTAATAAATCTTACCTACATTTATAAAAGGAACGTACTGTTTTTTTAATTATTTTCCATGACATTGTAAGACAGAAATAGCGATAAGAATTATACAATACGAAGTGGTGTAGGAGAATATGTGCAGTGTTCAAATTACAGTGCAAGGTACATGATGCTATGATGTATTTAGTATTAGCTCAGCTTAAGAGCACCAGGGCAAAGGAAACCCACATCAGACACCTGTCCCTGTATTCAAGTCTCCTTCACCTGAATATCCACATAACAGTACATCTGATACAGCACTGACAGAAACATTTGGTAAAATCATGACCTGATAAAACATCAAGTATCAACAACTAACAAAATAGAATGCCAAAGCAGGACATTTTATGTACATAGTAAATCATGAAGAATTTTCAAACAAATAATTTAAATGGCAAAGGCAGATATTATTAAAGAATGAACATGTTTTGTTCACCTCTTGTCTGTTGACCAAAATAATCTTCAAAGGTTCTATCTTATGTTATGCTCAACCTTGCCAGTGCTCACAAAAGGCAAACTCAACACAACCTTTACAGCATTACACACTTTGCATTTAGAGCAATTGTATGCTTTCCATTAATCCTTGGATCTTCCTGATTTGTTTGTATGATTGAGTGTCAGCCCAACAGGTGAAAGAAACTACTTGCGTCACTTTCAACAAGGAAGTGTCACATGTCACAAGTGACCCACAACACATAGGCTTTGGCATGCCCTTTTTCTAAGACGTCACTAGCCCACGCGAAACTCCCAACAACCGCCCATTAGACGACTTGGATTTTGTTTAAGCCTTAGTAATGATGCCAACTGTCATAACACAAATAGAACATATATGTACCAGTGATTTATGAGACTTTTGATAAGGATGTTTGGATAGTTTTTTTTTTTCAGACTGTTTTAAACATTATCTTATCATTCTGAAAAAATAACACAAATAATTGTTTGGTAACAAAACCTGTCCTTCACTGTCTAGTTTATTGTGAATATGCAGCAAAGACTATCAGTTGTGTTACATGTTTTAAATTTTATTTGATCTGAAGTTACGAAACCCAGTTGTTTTCCACAAAATAAAGGACATAATGAAGAAAATCATTTGATATTATAAGCAACACACATAAAGAGTTACGCATATGACTTACCCTAAATGCTAAACAAATTCGATCTTAAGGGCATAAGTTTTAAGTAATTTTTGTAATTTATCAATGCGAATTTGTAACTAAAACTTGAATTTTCCGGTAGCTTTAAATCTGAACTTAATAAAAAAAGTTCAAGATCACTTTTTCTTCACTTTTGCATAACATGTAGTTTGTTAAGTGGTAAAGGGGTCGAATATTGTTGAGGATTTAGGGTATGTATCTACACCAAACAGGTCCATATATAAACATGGTGTAATAGCACTGTTAACAGTTAAATGATAAGCATGATTCATGAAAGGTGAAACTATTAGTTTTGTATTAAAAAAAATGAGCATTATTTTTCATGATAAAAACATCAATTTCATGCTACATGTACATACCTGCTACATTGAATGGATAAACATAGGCTTTCACAATAGACATGCAGGTAATGGTAAACAGAACATTTCTTGCTCATTTTCATGGCTTTGTATATTTACTCTTCAACTGTCAATGATTAATACACATTCAAGACAGAAGCTTCCAGCTTTTTAGTTTTACCTATCGACCCTCCAGCACTGCATTGTTTTTTACAGGGAATCTTGCTTAAAGGTAGTAAGCACAAGGTAACACAATGATTAATTGAAGGACACTCATAAAAAAAGAATAACAAACAAGTGACCACAATCCAGTCACATAGTGATGTACAAACATCACCATTGCAATAGAAACTCGTTTTTGAAATTGAAACGTTTAAAGGCTAAAATGGAATTCCACATGATTTCGTTTTGGCTGAACGTCCATGTAGATAATACGGTAAATGGGAACAACATTACACATGATCAAAGGGTTGGATTTGTCTGAATCCTCCAAATGGTCAGATGTGCTTTTACTAAGAGAGTGTAGTTTTAAGCAGTTACATATACTAGACCACAATCTTACACAGTTTTGACATTTTGACATTTTTGTTGCCGCAATGGCAGGTTTAAAATATCAACAGACCAGTAGAAGGTGTAAAAAGCTAGCCCACTAGAATTTTTCGTTTTTATTCTGATGTTACAATCACTGTGACTTTCCATCCGTACTTATTCACTTGAGAAACAGAACACATGATATAATATCCATACTATGGATTTGCTAAGGCTGTGAACTTGCTGGGCGGCCACACATTACTACAGTTTACGCTTAAAAAATAGAACTACAGGAAATTTTATGTACACTTACAATCAGAAGTCAACATGGAACTAAAGTTACATATTTATCTTAATTAATACTTCTTAAAACCAAATTGCGTATTAAGTCCATAAGTAAATACCTTACTTATCAGACACAACACGTAGCTGGTTTATGGTATGGTATCCATATGGATAACACTGGTACTGTATTCTATGGCTCCCAATATATCATGACAAAGTCTCAGCCACCTGCAATCTTTTATAAAAATGGTGTAAGAACTAATCATATTCAACATTTTTCTTTACACATGTCTCTTTGAAGCAATTTTTATAAAATAAACTGTTTTCTCAGTTACTTCTTATTTTCAACAAGTGTTAAATTTCTGTTGATATTAGGAACCATGGGTAAAACCTGGGCTATAATACAAAGTTTATTTTTGTCCACGTCAAGAGAGATCAGATTTGCACCGTGAATGAAACTGGGTTTGTAGGGGCTGCTGACCCACCACTTGTTTTAAACAGAGCCTTGTGGATCAGTGCTGGTTCCACAGGTGGTCCTTTACTTTCCCTAGCAGATCTGAAAAGAAATTAAATACAATTAGTGACATGAAATACTTATGATGGTCATTGGTAAGTTTCTCACTGATTGGTCACACAGGTAAAAGGTGTGAGCCACTGTTTTATAATTATTTTTATTTGCTCCAAGTCTTACTCTGGTTTTGACAATATAATAACTGTTCAACAACACTTAATAGGCTTTTTATTTTTCCCTACCTTACTTTTAAAACAATGTAACTGACATCGAAGAAGACACAAGACAAAAACAGTATGCAAAACATGATGCCAGAACACACCAGTTTCCTTGGCTTAGAGAGCCTCAGGGGCCAGGGTGCTTTTACCAGTCAGCCACTAACCATTAGGTAAAACACGTGAAATGATTCAACAAGAGGTTAATCATACATGTATAATATATTTATCCCAGTAATAGTTGAAAAGTTAGAAGTCGACCAAAAATGGTCAAAATGAAACTGGCTCCACCAGGAATGTATTAGGAGAAATGCCTTACTTGGACAAAGCCTTGATATCAGCTGCCACCTTTGATGCTGTAGTTGCTTCTGTTGTTACTACCTTCACTTGCATTGGTTGACCTGGAAAAATGATCAGTCATTGTGTTTATAATTTATTATATCTGATTATACTATGAAGATTTCATTAATATGTTCTGGCACTTCACCTTGTTTGCTGTCATCACCAAGGATCCATGGGAGCAATGAACTATACGAGTGGCCAGGGTTTGAAAACATACAAAAAATTGGTTTGTTTGTGTGTTTGTTTGTCTGAATGGGGTTTTAAGCAGTACTTAAGGTGATTTCACCCATTTGGCTCGATTTCACTCATCGGCGAAGGAAACCACCCAAAAAACGACGCTGGAAACACATAATAAACCATGATATATTTACAGGACACCACAAAATGAATCAAGTTCCTCATGGCTATTCAGAGAGCACGAAGGCACAAGACGGTTTCGTTTTAGAAAAACTAGTCAATAAAACCATTAGAGAGCTTACCATCTAGTTCCCTATTGTGATATTTTTTCACAGCTGACAAAGCTGTGTCTCTTTTCACGTAAACCACTTCAGCAGTTCCTGGTTTTATTAGTTTAACTTTCATCAACGGTCCTATGGCTCCAAACAATTCCTGTAGTGGTAAGTTTTATGCATATGTTAACAATGAATTACAAATCAACCTGGTATATTTTTTTTCAAATGTTATAAAACAGGTTATAATTTTTTCGATAGAGCAGACATAGGCTGAATAATTTTGATTAAATATTTCTACATTTAATTAGTGATCATCAAAATATGACTCGAGTACATTCATTCAAATACATTCTTTCAAACTGACATAACTCTCATGGGGCTTCAATCTAAAACAGCTTTAAGCATGTTTTGAAATTTTAAAATCCCCAATAGCTTATGTAAGTCTTTAGCTGCCTTCTTTGCTTTGTTTACAATTTGAAAAATTAGAAGACAAAATGAAAGTTGATCTGGAAATATGTACAATTTTATTATATTCAGTGGCATTTTATCTCAAAAAGTCAATCAGTGAACCTAAAAGAAGATGGTACTTAATGACAACTAGCAATCAACAGAGTAACTCACAATGATATCATCTTGAGTGACAATGGAATGAAGGTTAGTAACCAAAACTTGTGAACCTGTAGGGGATGGTGGTCTTCGAATTTCTCCAGGGTTAGCTGTGCTTTCCTCCCCTAACTGAAAAATGATAAAGTAAAATATACTTGAAACTTTATGGTAGATATAATCTCTTACTCATTGTATGGTAAACAGGTTAAATTTTTTGGAATCTTGCAAGATAGATCTGTGAGGGTTCACATGGGACATGGTCTGCACTTTTTTAAAAGGATGTAGATAAACTTATTTCTTGAAATGTAACTGTGATCGAAACATGTGAATGTATATCACATAAATCCCTACAACAGACGACAGGATATTAACATTATAAAGATTTGATCATCAATTAGAACTTTAACCTGAAAAAACACAGAAAACTGGGAGGAAACCTCGTAAAAACCGCCCTTGCGATTGCGGAATTCACCTTGTGTGACTCCCTCATATACCTCAGGTCCACTGGGAGACTCGAATCCGTGCGGCACATCGAACGAGGATCTGTAGTCAGACGCGTTTACCACTGACCCACGGTGCGGACCCCAATTTTTTTGTCGTATTACTACTTTTAACAGATTAGATATGAGTATGTACTGACCCTATTTGAGAAAGCTGGTGACCTGGATGAAAGGGTTAACTTTTCACGTACAGTTGCTGACCCTGCCGACTGAGCATGGGCGGCAGGGCGACTTGCCTTCAAGGATGGAGGTAAAACAATACCACTTATGCCAGGCCCAGTCTGTGATGTCTTGGGACGTGATCGACTCAGTACTAAAGGTGGTCCCCCAATAAATGTGTTAACTTTCACAGGTTCTGGGGGAGGGGAGGGTGCAGGTCGGGACTTCGGTAATACAGGTGTTGGAGCATTTAATATCATCTCCTCCTCTTCCTCTATAGCACTCCTAGCTGAAAACTTCCGTGATAAATTTACAGGTGGTTCAGTTTGCCGCCTGGGAGCCATAGGCTGTGAAGTTGTCATTCTTAAAGGCTGTCTTTCTGGCTGTCTCTGTGAGATGGTCTGAGATGCAGTCATTCTTAAAGTAGGACGATTAGAAAATTCAACATTTCCTGCATTCCTGGTGAACTGACTGACTGGTTTAGGATCAGAGTTAAAGGTAATAGGAGTAGGTTTTGGTTTAGTAAAATGTTCATTTTTAACCTTAATCACAGGTCCTCTCTCGAAGTCCATTGTGGTATTGCATTCTGAACCTAAACTCATTGGTTCGTCTTCAAATAAATCCTGATAAAACAACAGAAAAAAAAAAATAAGGTTAAAAAATTAAACATAGTAACTGGAAAAGTGGCAAAGCCAAAAACAAAACAAAAAAAGAAAATGCAAAAGTAAGTTTTAGTTCTCTTGTACTGTTCCATAGCTCATTGGCCACCATAGAATATCCCACCCAACAACTGCAATAATGTACTGGTATTAGTTTTCAGCCCACAACTACTGCTGTCTTACTGTATAGTTATGCTCTGTGGTATTAATCAGAGGGGCGAAAGAGTTGATCGTTTGCTTGTTTGATTAGCATTTTCAGGCATTGATAGAAGTTGCATGTACTGGCCGCTTAGCTGATTGTACATGTAGGTTGAATAAAATATTCAATAAGGATAAAAAATATTCAATCTTTATCCTTTCCAAAGTAAAAATATTCAATCCTATTTACCTTTGCAGGCCACTTGATACTTTGTATTAAGAGCATTGAGATCCAAAAAGCATATTGTTCAATTAAAACGAATGACATACCTCATATCCAGGAGGTACATGTCTTGCTGGTAAAGGCTTGAACATGTTTGAAGCTGATGTCACATTAGATGGTTTGGTAATGGTCAGTCCTCCTCCTGTACTCAACTGTACTCCTGCATCTCCAGAACTACCATACATGTGTGCGGCAGTAGAGCCACCATACATGTGTGCAGCACTAGAGCCACCATACATGTGTGCAGCACTAGCGCCACCATACATGTGTGCAGCACTAGAGCCACCATACATGTGTGCAGCACTAGAGCCACCATACATGTGTGCAGCATTAGAACCACCATATTTGTGATCAGCTGATCCATACCCATTATCACCAGTCGACCGTATGGTACCAAATGTAACAGGATTCGACTTGCTGTTTGTAAGCTTTGGGGAAAAATGAAAAGTAATGTTTTGGTAAGGTGCTAATATGTTGTTGATACTGAAGAAAATTCCAGATGGGTTCATGATAAATACTTAATTGGCGGTTTAGGAGACACACATTGGTTGATTGACTGGGGTTTAACACTGCAATTAAGTTTTTTTATCTCACTCATATGAATGTGTGCCAGTCAAATAGGTGAAAGAAACCACTCTTAACAACACTCACAACACACAAGACATTTACAATACAAAAACGGGACACTAAAACAAATGGGATTTCTGAAGCTCAGAGAGCATGAGGGCACAGAAAGCTCTTGTCAACCACCTGCTTGCTGACACAGGCCCATAGGACTGTTTTAGCTCAACAAGCAACAAAATTATACATTCAATATATTTATATATTATTTTGTCATATATATATAAATATAAAATACCTTTATTCCCACTTCTTGTGTTTGTTTCTTTGTTCTTGAATTCTGAATTCTATCTCTGGCATCAGAGAATTTGGTCTTCTCCATTAGCTTAGCTCGAGCATCTTGCTTTATGGCAAGTTTCTGTCTAGCATCAAACGTTTGGTAATTGCCTACACCTGTGACAGTAACACTTGTAGAAGGTTGACCCTGGGCAGGCTGTATGTTTTTCTTAGTCACCAATCCACCACCAAATTTTTTAGTTGTGAGACCAACTTGCGGCTGTTGTCCATTGTTGTTTCCAAACGTTATTGTTTGTTTGTGAAAAGGCCTTCCTGTGTCAGGGCCAAAGGGTTGACCTCGGCCATGTGACACACCTCTACCCGCACCAAATTGTCGTCCTCTTCCTTGACCGAACTGTTGCCCTCTTCCTTGACCGAACTGTTGCCCTCTCCCACGGTTAAATGAGTGTCCTCTTCCTTGTGGCTGTCCTCGTCCTTGGGACTGTCCTCTGCCTGTACCAAACATCTGCCCTTTGCTCTGCGCTTGTCCCCTTCCTTGGCCTCGACCAGGGCCTGTTATTTTCACTCTCCCACCTCTCAGACGACCTCTTACACCTTGGTTGTTTATCACTACTTTGCCTAGTACAGGTCCATTAAACCTATAAATATTAATAATAAAAAAAAACATCCATAAGATTGTATGGTTATGTTAAAATCAAGAAAACCGTGAGAAGTTTAATTAATTTATTTATTTGATTGGTGTTTAAGGTCGTACTCAATGAGAAGTTTAATGGAAATGAACAATTTATCAACCCTTGCAACATAATGGGTCAAAATTTCTCTCCAAATCCTAAAGATGCACAGCACATATCGATGTTTATGAAATCTGGCATTTTTATTGGATAAAAAGACATGCTGGGCATTTTTTTGAAAGCTTAATACTCAACAAGCCACAGAGGCTGCACTCACATTTCACCATACATGCCTTGTCATTTCCCTTCAAGCTTAGGTTGTTCGGAGACATCAATACAAACTAAGTTATGATGATCTTTGCTAAATAATGTTCTGATAAGGAGGCCACTACAAGCCGACTGCTGCACAAGTATTCCTTTTCAATGCCAGGATTTGAGGCCTTAGCTATATGCATGTTCCAAATAATGCAATTTGACACCTTTCCTTCACTAAAAATTTTGATATAAGTTCATTTATAAATTTTACGAAATAATTGATCAATTTATTAGATTATCATTGGATTACAATTCAATCAGCAATTTTTTACCTTTTAAGAGTTTGATCTCACAACCAACAAAGTTCCATGTAAACAAGTTAATTCTAAATTCAATATGGCGGACTTATAAAATGACAAGGCAGGAAAAATTATTCCCAAGAGTCACACTTCTGCATTTGCATTTTAATTCTAAGAATTCAGAACTTATTAATGATCTGTACTCAGTGTCCACAGAGATATTGCTTTGGATATTGACAGTTGTAGGCCCTCATTCCAGAGTTTGTATACAAAAACGTTGAATGTTGTTTTTTAAATGACTTCCACAAGAAGATTCGATCATATCCCGGTTACATTAAGGCTTGAAGGGTAAGGATGATATTTATCTTTGGATATTGACAGGAAGTCACCTTTCCTTGGTTACATTTCGCATGACGTTTTTTGTGCATGCCACGATGAGTTGTGTATCCTAAAATCCCCCAAAAACTTAATAAATTGAACTACTGACTCACATTAAACTGGTAGGGTATGAAGAGAAAATTATTACAAAAATAAAAACAAGCGCATCATTACTCCTTAAATTGGGAAATGTCTGTTTCTCTCTGTGTGAGACTGTTCCTACACTCAAATCAACTTTTGAGATGCTCCCGTTTGTCATTGTTTTTGCTGGGATTGACAGATCATCTCAGTTCAAGTCTAGCAAAACATCGAACATGCTGTCTGTGCAATATCTCGTTAGAGACTTTAATGTGTCCGAATTAATTGTACAGGAAGAAATTTCACAGCCTAGTAGTTTAAAGTGACAGTATTTTAAGTTTTTTGGCATTACACTTTCTGATACTAAACAGATTCTAATTCAGGAAATTTTGCAAGCTGAGACACTTGCGGGAATCGAACCCACGACCCTCAGAGTCAGGCACCGAGTCACCAGCAGTAAATGCCGGTCACCTAAACCACTCAGCCATCCAAACACAGCCATCCAAAACACAGTAGAAGGTCGGAACCTGCAAGGGTCTCAGTCTGCAAAATTTCCGGAACTACAATCCCAGAAAACGAAAATACTGTTAACGGTCACTTTCTAAACAACACAAAAATATTTCATAGTTAAAAGTGAGTAAATCGCTCA
>JAVFBZ010028111.1:0-11193 GCA_032466195.1 Katharina tunicata
ATGACTGCATGATAACAAACAAATACCATACAGACAACAATGACATGACAGGCAACCAACCTCAACATGACTGCATGATAACAAACAAATACCATAGACAACAATGACATGACAGACAACCATGTATCCTTAGCTTATAGAGAATCAGACAGGGCATAGGAAGCTCTATGCAACGTTTGTTTTATTTTTTACTTGAGGTTATTTCACTCAAGCCGGCTAACATCACAATGGCTGAATGAATCCACCCTGAAGATACTGGCAACACAACACAAGACACGGCAAGACATATTGACAGGACGAAAAACAGAACACAACAAATTAGGTATTTTTTTTTGACTGGTAGATCTGAATACATGTATATCATTGTTCCAGAAATACTCACGTGAAATGTTCAAGTCGGACAAAATCCCCATTTTTAACTAATTCTGCGTTATCCTCCTCTGACGGGTTCCTATCAAACTTTTTAATAATCCAGTAATTATTGGCATCTTTGTGTGTATATGTTGTTATCTGAAATGAGGGTAAGGAATATTTTATATCACAAAAGTGAGAAACTTTTGTTTAAAAGGCCCGACAATATGAATCAGAAGACTCAAGTCACATCGCAACTTTGTAAATATTTCAGTATTTTTTTTTTCACTTATGTACCTGAAATCACTTTTGAAAAAACACTGGCAATGAACTGGCCAGTGCTGTGATTACCAATGATTAATTTAGAATAACATAAGATATCATGGATATTCAACTTCTGGTATATTTTAGACGCAACGTTTCGGCCTAGATGCCCCCCACCCCCGAAGAAACGATAAACATGTGTATCTACTTAAATCTCAGGGTGTAGTTTCATAAATGGCTTTTTGACTTTTCGCCCAAAGAGTTGTCATGGCGACACCATGCCTTCAATACTGGACCTCATAGTAATGCTGTATGCACAAATTTGCGAAGGCTTTGTGAAACAGATCCCAGGACACATGACACAGTGCTACACCACCGAGGCCAAGATGCACCAGGCCAAAAGTAACCTCCTGTCAACTACCCCTGCCAATCAATCACCTACCTGTTGTTGTCTTGGAGGTAACTCTTCCGGATACAAGTGTGCATGAGAATGTAGATAGCCTCCCCCTGTCCTCTGATGTTTCAGTGTTATCTTTGAGCCATATGCAATATCTATATATATATATATATATATGAATAACCAAAACAAAGGTTTTCTTCTTTGCAACAAAAGACATGCTAAATTTGATCTTACTCATAAAGAAGACTTCAAATGATGCAATTAGTAGTAGGGATGACAGGATTTTCCTTATAAGCAGCCTTTTGATTGGACGAAAGACAAATATCGACTAATCAAAGCACGTTAAACAAAGGGAATCCCCAGAAGTCGTTACTACAAATCGCACAATGTGAAAATTAGTTTATTTTTATATTCAATTGACTGGGGAACAGATTGAAAGATTTAAAGCAATCATATTCTATCTTCTTTATAAGAGAATAATATTCTAGTTTAGAATTTTTTTCAGATTTAGATACTGTTGAATGTCACTTTCTAAAGCCTACAAACAATTCCAAACATTTTCAGTATGGTTTAGTTAAAATAAACTTACTTTCAGGCATGCTAATGTTGTACAGTTTATTTCCTTCCAATTGGGACTGGAAACCTGAGCTGAAGAAACCATCTCCAGGTCCACTGAAAACAAAACAAAAACAACTGGCTTTCATAAATTGCTGTAACAGTAACTTCTTAACATGGGGAACAATTTCATTAAACTTGCTTCCTTCTTGATAAAAGGTTTCTTTATTTTTATCAATTGGAAGGCAAAGCAATTAGATTTTTTGATTGATTTGAGTTTACATAAGGACAACCAAAGAACTAAAAAGGGCTGTCGTCATCTTTCAAAGCAGGCGGCAGGTTACTTTCACAGCAAAAATAGGCGAGGGTCAAAGGGACGTAATTGCCCCTGAAGGTGTGTAATTCTATATCCCGGAAGTTGCATTCTCTTTCTTTATTTGTTAATTCGGTTGGGGATTTAAGTCATACTGTGAGTCACACTCTCATCCAAAATTAAGGACTTTCAACAAATTTTAAATGCCTTGATTTCTACAATATTTGAAGTACATGTACATCCATAAACTAAAGCACGTTGTGATGAAATAAAAAATATTCCAGTAATACAAGCCCAATACAAGTTCATATGTATCACCAAAACCTTTGATTCCACCCCAGTAAATGACCGTGTGTGTATGGATGAGTCAACATTTCAAATCTTGTAAGGGGCATAGCTATAAATAACTGTTGACTTAGAGTAACGTCAGTACATCAAAGTGAGGCTCAGATTTGACGGCAAATTGACACAGCCGCACTAGATATTCTGGAAGAATTTTTAATATTCAGCTTTTTTGTTATTTTGATTACAAATCTCTGGGTGGAATCAAATGTAACTCATATAATTCTGAAATAACTCAACCACTACCTCATGAGCCTGAAAACAAGCTGTGGACAAGATTTAAACCCTGCATACATGTATATACAAAATGCCCTCATCTACATTGGTAAACTAATGGGTTTATTACTAACTCAAATCAATACTCTCTTCAGGTTGTGTTTACTTTAACCTACCTAAAAACTTCTAAATCTAAATAAGCTAAGTGTTTGGTGTTTAAAACTGACCACTGACAAACAAGCACAGAGGAACGAGATTCAATCCAGTTCTTTACCAAATGACCTTTAGTTTATAATTGGTCATTTTTGTTAATAGTAATGGTTACCAGTTATTAACGTGCCAGTGGAGAGGTGTAATAAATTAATCCTAAACTCAGAAAGCACTCACCTTTTTTTCAGGACGTTAAAGTGAATGGCAAAGAATGCAGTATAGACACAAAATGGTAAGAAAATAAGGCACACCGCTCTGGCCATAAAATGTTCTCCAAGTTTGTACTGAAATAAGTTACAAAACAAAGAAAATAAGTTGCATGGATCTTGTATACCAGACTACCAGAAACAATTTAAAAAAAAGGATATAACATCAATCATACATGAATATCACAAGATAGTAGAAAAAAGACATGGTGCAAAGCAAATTATTTCCAGAATGACTTTTAGCGAATCCTATCTGATAGCACTACAAACATGGAGTCAGGGACTCTCTTGCGAGACTGTAACTGGATGCAAGTCTGCTTGCCGTTTTTTAGTAACTGCAGTGCTACAGGATTGATTCATTGATTGACTGGGGCTGTATTTCATATACATGGTGCCAGTAGTAGATATGTTCCAACAGTAGACAGCTGCTCTAACAAAACCAAATAATTAGCTCTGTTGGAAAGATATTGTTCCTTAGGAGCGAAATATGACGACAGCATAATGTAAAACATAGGGCCCTAACTCGATGAATTTATTAACTTTCTCATATGTTCCCCAAAATTGCTGAACACCCAAGGCAGATTCAAAATATTGGGGTATTAATTTAATCTTTTGAGTTGGCAACACTTAAATCAAACTGCAATAAAGAAAACGAGTAAAGCCGAAAAATCTAAAACAAAAAAACTTAAAAAGTGTTTATTTATTTAATTGAGTAATCAATGGATTATGGGTGATATTCAAAAATTGTTTCACTTGTATAATGGCATGCCAACCAAATGAGTGAAAGAAATTATCCTCAACAACGCTGGCAGTATACAAGGAATCAACGTGACAAGGACAAGGCTCAAAACAGGGTACCACAACAAATCGGCTGACTGAAATGCCCCTTAGCTCAGAGAGCACTAGGGCACAGAATAATCTATTTTAACATTCAAATAAGCTCATGTATAGAAATATATGTTACATACCATTGACAAGTCTTGCCTTCCTAACAACTGCCAGAGATCCATGATTGTGGTTAATCCAGCCAATAATACAACAAATAGCCCTACAAATTTCACCCTGTAAATGTGAAATACCATACCACATGTGACCTTGTATTTGAAAAAATAAATTAATAAAAAAGACTGCCGGTAATAGAGATTTAACAATGCTGTCTGTTCATTAGATCAAATTAGTATGATGTGTAGAACAATGCAAAGCCTTCATTGTGTAATAGTTGAGTTATAGAAGTCAGAAAACTGGATTATTTCAGTGAAAGTTTGTTTGATAGGGGTTCCACACCGCAAGGATATTTCACTCATATGACAGAGTGCCACTCAAATGGGTGAAAGAAATCACCCAAAACGAAATTAGCTACAGACACCACAGTACATCTACAGGAAACCACAAACAATCTGCTTCCTAATGCCCCTTAGCTCAGCATTTACCAGGGCACAGGAGGTTCCGGCCCAACCACCCGCGTGAAATCATGCAAGAGAAAACCGGACAAATATTCATGTAATTTAATTGTTTGCTGATCTTTGAATATATTCTTAATTTCTCATTCAATCCGGGTAAAATCTACTCATGGGTTTCACACTCAACAGCTGTTTTGCACCCCTTGAGTTTATTAACAAAAATGAGATGAAATCATCATTGTGCTTCCACAGAGAAAGGCAAAAAATAAAGAAGCACAATTTGTTATCCTTACCCAACTGAACAAGCTAATAAAATTCCAGTCATACTCGCCCAAAACCACCACTCTTTGGAAAATGTACTGGAAAATTAAAAACAACTCTATGTAAGAAGATCACATCAAGAATATTTGCATAGCTCACTTATAACCTACATGCACAACAAAAATACAAACAGATTATTATTTGATTTTTGGCTACTTTCTTGATCAATTTCCATTTCAGTTTGTCCTTTTTTTTTTTAATTAATAAATTTTATTTTATTTCACCACAAAAATAAAAAAAAATAAATGACATAGTGCAAACTGTAAATAGATATGTGGAGTTCAAGGAATAACGTTGAGGCCAAGATAGACTTGATGTATCCAAAGTCATTCATTATTTGAATAAAACAGCATGGATTTAATTAATAATATAGAACTTAAACATGCAGTATAAACAATAATAAATATTAATTTAAATTAATAATTGGTTGAAACGTACATGCAAACAGCTAAGTATTAGGCTCAATGAACAAAGGCCTACCAACTACTTTATCACATGTGGTTGATTAAAGTTTTAATCTGATGTTTAAATTTGCTTAATCTGATGTTTTAAATGTTTTTTATTATTTGCTACTGTGTTTTGTGCACGCTATTGTATTTTCCACATGTTATGAATAATGCTCATAACTGACCATATTTTTTGTAATATCTGTTATATATGAAAGCAAATCATAGAGAGTTGGCTTCCGTCACATATATCACTTAAATGACGGCGTACCAGTCCAATCGGTGAAGAAAACCACTGTAAAAGACGCTGGCAACATGCAAGACAGAACAAAACATTAACAAAACAGGACACCACAGGAAATTGGCGTCCTGTCACCTTAGCTCAGAGAGCACGAGGACACACTAAAGAGGCTCCCACCCAACCTAATGAGTGACGAAAACCACCCTTAATGACACAGGCAACAACAACACATAACATATATACGAGGCAAAACAGAACACCACAGGAAATTGGAGGCTTCCGTTCGACCACCCATGATAAAACAAGCAATAGTAATCTGTTCAAATGTATTGAATTGTAGAGCTTTTATATGAATCAGTTTAGAGGTTTGGGCCGGTCTTAGGAAATGAAGGTAGCTTCAATACATTAGACATAACCTAGACTTCTGGAGGTCATGATAATCATGCCAAACGTAACTTATGTACGTTTGGTAACACTTGCCCCGGAGGTCTAAAGCAGGACCACAACAAAAACAAACGGACCCAGAAACAGGGCACAGTTGTTCCAACACGCACTAAGCCACGTGGGTAACTAAAACGTTCATCGTACAAACAAAATGCAGCAGGATGTACTTACTTGTTGTTGTAGTTTCTAAGCTTTAAGGTACAATATGTGGCAGCCATGATGAAGCACAATAGAATAGGGTCCAGTAATATATATCTGGACAGAGTTAAAGTTCCAGTGTCTGAAAAGATAACATGGGTTAATTACTTTAATAACAACATAACCTTATTCTGCTTTCATTTATGGTTCTTTTATTAAAAAACACTTCATATGTTCACTTCTTGATAGGACCGTTTCAAGCAATGCCAAAAAATTAAATTAAAAAAATTGCTTTTGAGATCAATCGACACTATATTATAGGTACGATATCCCTGTGCCAGTGTGATTACTCTTTATAAAAATATTATAGGTACGAATACCTAGCTTTAAAAAGGTATCTGGGATAACTCATTTTCAAATTAGTAACAGTTCTAAAATGAGCATAACTAACATCTTCTAAATATTTGTGTTGTATTATTTTGTTTAGAAAACCAGTTATAAATTGGATACAAGAAGGTTTGGAAAGACTGATTGGGAATTGATTGATGGTTAAGTGTTTAACAGCACTGTACATCAATAGTTTTTTATTATTAATAGGGTTTGACGCAATACTTGAGTTTATTACACTCATATGACATCATGCTAGCCCAATGTCTGAAGGAAGCCACCTAAATGACACTGGAAACTTAAACCAAAGTGCATTAATAGGATGAAAAATAAGACACCATGCACAACAAATTAGCTTCCTAATGCCCCTGAGCTCAGAGATAACCAGGGCACAGGGGTTTGTTTGTTTGTTTGATTGGTTTTCAACGTCATACTCAAAGGTATTTCATTTATATGACGATTGATTCTCCACTTCGTAATCTACTCAATAAGGCGGAAAACTGGAAGGAAACCTTGTAAAACAGGCCCCCGCGATTGCCAAAGTCACCTCGTGTGGCTCCCTCATATACCTCAGGTCCACTGAGACTTGAACCCGTGCGGTACACCGAGCCATGGCATGTGCCCCAGGGCACAGGGGACTCTTGGACAACCACCCCTTAAATCAGTAATCAACAGAACTACTAAAATGACAAGAGTTTAAAGTTCAATGTTTCTTCAATGAAAACTAATCTTACCTAACATGACTAGAAAGCTTGTAATAAGGCAAGCAACAATGGAATGAGAGAGTTCCCATACTGAGAGGAAACACAGAGGAACAACAGATGAGCCAAGGAGAGAACAGAACTGAAATAATAAATACACAATAAGATAAACAAAACTTTTCACAATTTTCACATGTTAAAGATCATTTGTCTGTTTTGGCTAAATGGTTGGGGTTTCATGGGGTGTATAGATTTGTTTGTTTGATTGGTGTTTTATGTTGTACTCTATTTCTATAGACTATTTCACCTATATGACGAATTATTATTAATTATTATTAATTTGCTGTGCCGATGTATGATGGAAAACCGGGAAGAAACCTAGCAAAATCCACCCTGCAAACTCCGCAGCCAGCGGAAAACTTCCCGGGGTGTACAGAGGTTAACCGACTAGAGCCTGCATATTATGAAAAATGTCACTAGAGTCTGATTGATTGGTGTTTAATGTTGTGCTCAAGGGTATTTTCTCATATATAACAGCGGTGTATTCCAACAGTAGACAGCGACTGTTTACACAACCATAAAATGTGAAGTCACTTTAGCGTTTTTTTCAGTGATGGAAAGATAATGTTCCTTCAGTGCTAAGTATCACAGCATAAATATAATCTGGAAACATACTGCCCTTAGTCAGATGGCCCCTCAAGTCTGTTTTTTAACAATAAACGAGGATGATATTCGTCAATCGTCATTTTAATTGAGTTAAGACTGTTCAAGATCAATCTTTTACTTACACAGCCTAATTTTTTTAGCTGTTGGGTCATATTGTGCAAAAAGTTTTTATTTTTGAATGGCCAATACCGTTACACATTGTTGTGCGCATGTACCTTGAAATGTCAAGGAATGATACTGATGGCACTGAAGCGCCTTTTTGCAACAAAGTATGTAATGTGTGGGACAACGTATAAACAGGACACCAGAGCATCCTATAACATGAAGCTCAGAGAGCACAGGGCATAGGAGGCTCGGGCCAAACCACCCGTTTGAAATAAACAAACATAAATATTATAATAGTTTCTTACTATTCTCATGCCAACATATGGGACATCTTCATAGAGATCACCTGGTTTGGTAAAAGGAAAACTACCATTATAACCAGTCATGTAGCCAGCAAAACCAATCAGCATCTGAAACAGAACGTTCACAAACACACACAAAAATTAAGAATAAACTCAAATCCAATGAAATGTAAATCTCTGCATGAGAGAACGTCAAACTTACGATAACATCTCCTTTTTTATTACATTTGGGCAACCAGTAAATGTTCCTCCAAAATTTCGCGACTCATGACAATCTTCAATCTTGAAATATAGTTGCAAAAACAATGAATCAAATGAATTGATCTGTTTTTGTATTAAGCACATCTCTTTCAAGGCCTTTAAGTAACTTTTCTCTTATGCATCTTAGTTTTGCCGTGATAATATAATTTTCACTGCAATGATTATGCCATTACCAAATTCTCCATTTTCTCCCTCCGTAAGGAGAATACAAATAAAGTGTTACCTTTCCTAGTGGAGGGTGAACATCAAAAAAGAAAGTTCTGTTAATATACCAGCTGCCCATTTTTCCAAAGTGAGTTTCATCCCAGCTGTAAACAAAATAAACAAAATGTATGATTCTCCAATCATATGAGCTTAAGAGATGGTTTAGGATTTATTGTATAATGAACAAATTTAAGGATTGTGCGTCAAAGTTTATCCCTTGTTTTTGACAACTTTAGACTCATTTAGTTTTATGTCCATATTTATGTGGCAACTGAAAAGTAAAAAAAAAACATGTGAGCTGTGGTTGCCATTATAAAAAATATAAGAGTCAATGTATATATCCAAACAACAAAAATTTTATAAAAGCATACATAGAAAATAGTGGACAATTTACAACCAACACAAGGGGTCAACTGGCCAAGGGCTCAAAATGTTAATTTTAAATAAACAACTTAATGATGCAAAGAAAACATTAACACCACACCTATGACAACATTTATTCAAAACATACCAGATATGAGGAGGTTCCTCTATTCTGTACAGTCTAGTCAGATATGTAAGCATTGATATACAAAAACATATCCGATACATCCGTCGGGTATCCTTCGGCAGTGAAAAGCCCATTGGATCAGCATCACTTTTAGCATCACTGTATATATTCACATCACTGTTACAGTCACCTTTTTCATCTACAATTTTTTCACCCATTTTTGACAAGTGTTTAATCTTCACACTATCATGCTATCGATCTTCAGGCTAACTTGATTGGATGTATCATCAGGAGTGCAGTTTGATTCAAGGCCACAAAATTCAATGATTTTGTAATGTCTATGGAATTGCAGAAATATCATCAACGGGTTTTCTGTAGGTCTTTCATGCAGAAATTAGGTTCTTTTCTGGAAAAAAAAATAACAATACATCTGGATCATTCATTTTTCATCTGAAAAGTTCAGAAAGAACAGCATTTATTCAATATTTATTTTATACATTTAAGTTAATATCAACACATCACAATAAAAGATATATTTAAAAATTTAAATAAATTGATATATAGTTAATATCTACATGTACATCTCAGCAGATACATTTTCAATTTTTGCAGACTTTCTCCACATATACCTATTTCATCATCTTGTTAAATATATTATTTGTAGAGGAACAAGAAAACGCAAATATCTATATTATATGGATAACTTTTTTGAGCTGAGTGACTATTGAATAACTTAGCGTAATGCATTGGGATAGACAGCATCATCAGCTGATCATCATGCATAGTGACAAAATCCACCGAAGGATCCAATTTTTGACTGGGTAGCTCAAGCCATAGTTTGAGAGTTATTTGCAGCCTGGCAAAACCTAAAGTTGGAGATCTACCCATTGGGTTTTTGGTGAATGTTCAACAAGTACCAGAAACATGTCTTAAGTCTAAAAAAAAATGCAAATAAATTGTCACTACAAACACAATAGCAATGACAATACTTTCTTATTTATAACTTTGGATCAAAAAAACATATCCCACCCACAGTGCACTATCATCATATTACAATGTATCTTCATTTTTTTAGGGTCGATGAGGCATATGCATGCTGCGATATCTGCACACTAAATGGTTGCATCACACACAACAAAGTTTTTAATTTGAACCAAACTTCTGAAAAAAACGAGAGGGTAAGCCAATGCGACACTGGGACAGTTGGACTAGTAGTAGTACAGTAGCGTATGATAGTACTTGTGCACTTTTGTACAAGTTTCTTAATTTATTGTATATCCTCGACAGTGTAGATTCGGGAGACCCTGGAATAGAGTTAACTGAACATTGAAACACAAACATATCAGTCAAGTCGATGGACATGATGATTGATCAGATGATGATGTTGAACGTATTATCAGCGGATTATACTTGGTTCAATTTTCGTTAGTACATTGTTAAGGTTCTGACAACAATTAGCTTATTTAAGAAATGTTGCGAATGGAAAAATTTAAATCTGCACATTAATTACCTCAAATTGCTCAAAAGCATGTACCTATGTACTTCATTAGTCTGGATAAAAATAATAATTGATCGGTAACATGATTTCGTTGACGCAGCTCATTGCCAAACTCCGCGCAGTGACTAGGCAAGTCACAACAGATGTTCAATATATTCTCTGCTGCCAAAGATACATCACCAATATCTCGTTGGCATTAAGCCAATATCTTTTACAAGAAAAAAAACTGCATAACAGCAAAAGTGCACTATTTCATATTGTATAGATAAAGATTCCGTAACGGTGATACGATCACTGGTTCAAACTCTGTGCAAAGATCTAAATTATACGTGTAGGACTAGATGTATAGGCTATAGGCCTAGGCCTACGCTTTCTGGAGTCGACAAACAAAAATATAAATTTATTGGCTAACAGTTTTGAGAAAAATGAGACAATGCATTTAAAATAAACGTAGGTCTTTATGAGAATCGCACGATGCAAATTCTCTTTAGGCCTATATGTATATCATGAGGTATTCTAAAGAAAACAAGGTGAATTGCATTGTAGGTCTAGGCCTATGGCAAGCCATTTTATCACTCCTCTCCTTATTTGAGATATGTACAATTCTTTTTAACATATGTTGAATTCTTTTCCACATATGTGAAAAAGAATTGCTCATATGTCAAATAAATGACTTTATTTAACATATGTACAATAACTTTTCCACATATGTAAAAATCTTTTTCACATATG